>BGNK01002208.1:0-79848 GCA_003297005.1 Symbiodinium sp. clade A Y106
TGGGCTACCTATCCTTTCGGAGGACAGAAGCATTGACCGGGCACTGACCGTAGGGATGTGGACGGGGAAGCGCAAGAGCTAAGCTCAAACATGACACCAGAGGCTTATGGACATGTATAGATTTAGGCTTCCTTTGAGGGATCTATCAGGGGGTTTTAGGGATACTTTTAGGTTCATGGGACTTAGCACTTCGAGTTATACACAAGGTAACTAAAGGACTTAGAACTACTTATTCCCCAATTATGAGAAACTTCTAAAATCAAGAAGTCCCATGATGCTGTAAGTATCCGTGAAACCCGAATGTTCAATATTGGAGCCTGAGTAAGTACCAGTATTGAGGTTTGCTGAGTTAGAACTTTACGATAACATACCCAACATCGTGTTCGAATTATTAAGGCCCCCATATTGACCCTCATGAGTTAGAACTTTACGATAACATACCCAACTTCGTGTTCGAATTATTAAGGCCCCCATATGGATGGTTGTCAAAATTGGGGTCCCTGTTTGGGTACCCTACATTATGGGTGCCGTATTATTATAGGGACCCAAAAAGGGACCATAATTTTGATAACTACCCATATTGACCCTCAAGCCCGAAAGCTGAAAACCAAGGTCTGATTTCCTCAAGCCTGCAAGCCTCGTCTCTACACATCCACTTCCCCTAGGGATCAAAATAGCCCAAAGCCTTATATAGTATGGTCTTTGGGCCCAAAAGCCTTACTATATGAGTAGGGTTTAAAAACCATAGGGAACCTTATAAGGAGTACTAGGAGGACCCCAGACCCCCCCTCCCCGTCCCTTAAGTGAGTCCTTAGATCCCAAGGGTTCCTCGCTTAAGACTACAACCCTAGTCTTTAACCCCGCCCCCCCCCCTAAATGCCACGTTCCAACATTACCGCTCAGGGCTTCNCCCCACAAAGGATACGGAGAAACTCGACTCCCCCATGGACTTGGAGCTCGTGCTACTGCCCTTCGCTGATACTTCTGAAGTGCAGGTGACTTTCGCGAAATCAATGACAGGTATGGGTTCTATTGGAATTCAGAAAGGTTCGTATTTATAAAACGCCAGAGGCTAATGCATAAGAGTCCAAAATATACTATCATTTTCGTCTTGGTTGACCGTCAGGGTAATATCGACCCGTGTTGTCAGTAGCCATACTTTGACCTTCAAGGGGTTCATACTACAGCATGCAGTTTCAAGTTATATACTAGATGGGTAGTATACAAATCTGTAGGGTCACATAACCCTAGGGGTCCAAGTACACTCTATTATAGGCCTTTGGGTCCGTTTTGGGTACGAAAAAGCCCATAAATAAGGACAACTTGGAAATTTTAGGGTAAGAAACTCACAGGCGAACTGCCTCGCGACTGCTGCTGAGCAGGAAGGGCTTGTGACTGAGGTGGGCTGTTGGTTCCCTGACACTCCAAACACTGGGCTTCCATACTTTAATACTTTTTTCTTAAAGGAACCATTATGAAATAAAAGTTGGTACTTTTTCTCCCTGGTTATTTAAAAGCCCAGAACAGCCTAATGTAGGTTCGCTTTTTGCATTTCAGAACACAGCCCTAAACCTTAAAGTAGTACTTGCTTACCTGAATCTTGAACATGTGTCCGAAGCTTGAAAGCAGCGGGTATATGCTAGCAGCATAGTTCCAGGTCTAGGGCCTAGGGTGTACAGTTAGGGTTTAGCTTCAGGTCGATATGAGGGTGTTTGGTTGGTTGTTTCCGTCAGAATTGCCCACCAGTTGTTGTTCGTAATTGTGGGTTCTATGGTCGTAGCACCCTAAACCCCAAACCCCATAGGCCCTAAACCATGAACGCTAACCCTATAAATGAGCCTAAGCCCTGCCCCGGATCCAACCATCTTTGCTGGCCTTGCTTTTGGGGTTTATGAGGCTTCGGGTTCCGGGTTATCCGGTTTGAAGTCCAAGAAGGGAGGGTTTCCGAAAATAGGGGACCCTAATATAGTATCCTAAATGGTAGGACCTTTGTTATAAGGACCCCAAAATAAGGTAATTTTCGGAAACTCCCATGACCGGAGGTTGAGAGGATGTTGCGATTGCCCCAAGATCCAGACTGGCGCGACCCCTCCGGCTTTACAGCTCTGATGCGGGCATCTAATTCTGGGCCTGTCGAAGCAGTGCACTTGCTACTGGAGGCCGGCGCCGACAAGGAACTGGCAGCCCCTACGACTGGTGGGACAGCTCTGATCCTGGCATCCCAGAGAGGCAGTGTCGAGGTCGTGCATTTGCTTTTGGAGGCTGGTGCGGAGAAGGATGCAGCAGATAGCAGCGGCTTGACAGCGTTAATGAAGGCATCTGCGCATGGTCATGTCGAAGTCGTCCGTCTGCTGCTGGCTGCCGGAGCAAACAAGGACCTGGCAGAATGTCGTGCGCGCACAGCTCTCATTGTGGCATCTGAATGTGGGTCTGTCCAGGTAGTGCAGCTGCTATTGCAGGCCGGTGCTGCCAAAGACTTGGCGGGCGTGGGTGGCTACACGGCTTTGCTGACGGCTTCTGAGAAAGGCCATGTCGAAATCGTCCGGTTGCTTCTGGATGCTGGCGCCGGCAAGGACTGCAAGCTGGCCCGCCTCGGTTCCACTCCTTTGATGCTGGCATCTCGCGACAACCACGTCGAGGTGGTGCGTTTGCTGTTGAAAGCCGGTGCCAGGAAGGACTTGTCAGATAGCTTCGGTAGGACAGCAATGTCATTTGCAAAGCATTCTGGCAATGCTGCCATTGCGCAGCTTCTCTCCTGAGCGACCATTGTAAAACAAAGGTTCCAGTAGTGCTTCTGGAAGCTTATTACCTGAACTATTTGGGGTTCCTTGTTATTTGCATTATATTATAGCCCCAAACCTTATTCTAATTATTAAGGCTTCTATATTGCACACCCCGACACCAGCCTAAACCACTACGGTTGATGATGTAAATCCTGCATTACCCACAAAATGGACTATACCATAATTCCCAGTTTTTAGGGTCCTTAAGGTAATGCAGGATTGGTATCATCAACAATAGTACCAGATCGGACTGGCTCCTGCATACGAGGCTCAGCATTTTTGGCAAACCAGGCATGCACTGAATTACTAGTCATGTGTAACACGCTGGGTTTAGGGTTTAGGGTTGCAGGTCTGTTATGCTCTTAGATGCTTTTAGGCTTAAGGTGTCGATGCTTTTTGCTTTGCTGTTGTTGCTGATGGTCGTGACAGGAGCAACATGGCAGTGGTGATCGGAACACTCGAAAATGGCTGTGGCCGTGGCTGCAACACACAGCAACCCAAAGAACACGGGAAGTTCACAAGTGCTTGTCAACTACGCTCGGAGATATAATATGCTGCTTGTTTTGGCAAGTTCTGCAAAGCAGTGAATCTGGGATGGCTGTTGGCTCTCAAGCTACGGAAGTCTCACCAGTGTATTGGTTTAGACTTTCAGGTGTAGCCCCATGGAGGCTAGGCGGAATAAGGAATTCTCTCGAGAATTTTGGTTTCAGTCAAGTTGGTCGCGTGATATACCGTATATCACACGAGTAAAAAGAGATATATCCTAAAACACGAAGACCCGGACTAAGACGCCTAAACACCTAAGGCCGACACCCGGAACCCCACCCGGAACCCCAACGCTCTCAACAAAAGAGTAACCGATCCCTCGAAGCAAGAGACCTCCTCCGTGGCCCTCTCCGCTAAGTCCCAGTGGGCCCAAGTTCTTTCTTGTGGCCTTACTTGCAGGTTCATGGGCAGTTATGAGTAGATATAGCTATACTTATAACCATATCAGGGGACTTATAACTCCACTTAAAGCTACCCATGAAGCTCCGAGTAAGGTCCTTATACAACTATACCCAAGACCAAAAGGGCGCCCTTGTTCGTCCTAGGTTGCTGGGGATCGTAGTCAGTGTCCGGGAGACTCCACAGTCCCTGCGCTGAGGAATCTGCCGTGTTCTTGGTATGCCATTTTGGGTTTAGGGTTTACGGTTTTGGTTTATTCCTCAGAATTAGGGCTTGGGGTTTAGAATACTCTGCACCCTTCTTGAACCCTAAGCTCCAAACCTCTTCAAATCTCGTAATGTAAGATCCTTAGAACTGCTAAGGGCTTCCTTGTCGTAAGTATAGTCGAACTGTGGCCCCACGCCCTAGAAAACAGTAGTTATGAGTTATGACCCCTTAATTATAATTACGGGGTTTCTTACCCCAGAACAGGAGGTTTTTGGACTCTAGCCCCGGATAAGCCCTACACCTTCCATGCTCGACCCCCTCCAGGCTTGCGCAGCGGCCCGTCCCAAGCGATTGAAGGAGCCGCTTGGATCTGTCAAAGCTCCTTTTGAAGCCCGCACTCCCAAGTCCTACCAGGACCCCCAATGGCCCTTTAATGGAGCCCTTGTGCTCCTTGATAGTGGGTATTTACGGTAAATTCGAGGGTAGTTGGGGGGGTCGCAGTAAATCCCATAGCGTGCATTGAACCGTGGGGTTTTTCTTCAGGGATTCACTAAGTTGGCTTGGGAAACCTTTGATTTTGAGCCCGGTGCGACCCAAAACCTAAACCGTTGAAGCACAGAAACCTAACCCAAGTTTAGGGCGTGTGGGTTAGGGTTACGGAAACCCGGCAAGAACCCTTATAGAGGCCTTGAAACACTGCGTGAACCACTATCAACCCTGCCAGTGCGTGGATCCAGGTCGGAGAGGATACTGCGGCAGATGGCACGGATCTGAGAGAATGCCTGAATATCGGGGCCTTCGTGGAATGGTGTTTTGGGTAGATTAGAAGTATGATCATCCGGAATGTTCCTTTAGTAACCCTCCATATTTCAGGCGATATTCTGCAACTTAGGGTTATTGGGCGCTCTTGGTAGCGCCCGTGGTTGAGAGGGTTTAGAAGTTTAGACTAGTCGTAGTTTAGGGTTAGTGGGCTCAGCGTTTATGGCTTAGTTAGACCAGTCTTACTCCAGTGGAGAAGGTTGAAGGTTTGTGCAAGTAGGAGGTCTTGAAAGTATTGCAAACAGAGGGGCACTGTACGTCAGGGTCCTAACTTATGAAAGGACGAGTTTTGCTTCAGGCTTGTCCCGGGAATCCTTATGTGAAATTCCTGGGTAGCTTCGATCTTCCAGTACAAGCCAGAGAGGTCCTAGTCCCCAAGCTGTGTTCCCACTACACCCTGGAGCCTCCAAATCCAAACCCCTGAAGCCTAATGCTCTATACCGTACCATCAAGTACGGTTTAGGGTGTGGGGCTTCAGGGGTTTAGGGTTATATGGTTTACCTCCAAGGCACAGAATATCTGAAACAAAAAAGAAGAAGCCAGAAAGTTGGAACATCATTCTCCTCATGCCCTTAAGGTAAAGCACAAGGGATCCTAACACCCATCGTCCTAAACCCATGTTCCAACTTTTTGTGAGTCGCTGTAGTCCCTGAATCCATCAAAACTGAGGGTTTAGTGTTCAGGGTGTACCCTAAGGCTCCTAAGAGGGTTTAGGGTTTAGGGGTTTAGGGTTTGTAGAGTTTAGGGTTTATAGGGTTTAGGGTTTAGGGTAGTTTTGGTATAAAGGTCTGAACCCTAAGGCTCCTAAGAGGGTCTTGGGCCTTCTGGGGGAGGGTTTCGGCTTTGGGGGCTTCGCTCCAAGGGTCCAGGAGCCTTAGAGCCTTAGGGTAGTGTTTAGGGTTTAGTCCAAAGGCTCCACGTACCCATATAGTAGGTAATTAGGCCTTAAAGTACCCATATAGGGACCCCTTTAAGGCCTAAGTACCCACTATATGGGTACATGGAGTCTGAGGGTAGTAGGGGGTAACACCGCAATGCCTAAACCGTTAAACCCTGACCTTATCGCTGCGCAACGCTCATGCGGCAAGGTGCGTTGCAACATTGTCCCAAACGCTGCCACCCTGGATATCCTTGTTTGGGCCGGGGCCTCATGCTCAAATGCAAGGCTTTAGCATAAAGCTCAAAGTTTCAGCTGTGAAGGTCTTGCTGGGGTCTGGTTGAAGGGATTTCGGTCAAGTATCTCGGTGGGTGGGCAGTTAGTGTATTCCATCTCCGACGCCATGGTAATATAGACGTCATTCAGGTTCCTTGGACTGTAGCATGTTGAGATACCCCAAAAGCCGTTTCTACTTATCAAGGGGCCGCAAAAAGTAAAGAACCTGGTCCCAGACCTATGGGCGCTTAGGGTAGCAGTGCTGCGACCTTCATCCCAGACCTGCTTGGATAATAGTTACCCATCGGCTCCAAAGTAGTTCCTTTTGGGAATTACCTTATAGGATTCTACATATGAACCCCAAAAAGGAACTACTATGGAGCCTCTAGGTAATATGAAGGAGACCGAGGATTCAGGGTTCAGGGTTTATGGAGACTCCTTAAAGGGCCTTCTGAATCCTACATCTGGCTCTCTTAGAAGGGACTCCGTGACAAGAGGCCGCCGTGACCCTAAACCCTAAACCCTAAATCCTAAACCCTAAACCCACCCACCGGAGGTAATCATCAAAGTCATCGCGTAAGTTCTGAAGTCTGTCGCTGGTGTTCCGCTGGAGAAGTTCCTCGTCGATCAACCCAAAGGTCCAAGTATCATTATGGTACATATTTAGATGCCAAAATACCCTATAAGTATATACCATAATGATACGTGGACCATTTGGGCAAAGATGCGAGTTCATGTTACATGCTCAAGTTGTGCGGAGACGAAGAAAGCGTCCCACTCCGTGCCCTCAACTTCCTTGTGGGAGTGCTACAATGCAGACCCTCCACAGCACGTGAAACGATTACAAGCGGGCAGTTTCGGCCGCAGGACTGCAGCATGTGAATATCAAAGCCACATATATCTGCAACTATGGCCACGGCCCGTTCCTCGCAGGCTGTGGAGCCGTCGAGTCGGCGAGCGCTCTGCAACAGCGCTCACAGACGAGACTTTTGCAGACAATGGCGAGCGGACGGCATTTGCTACCTTCTATTGGCGGAGCATGAGATCTATTCGTCAAGGCTACAAGTTATGAGTATTGTATTCGGTGTTATAGTTAATTGTGAGCATAGTTACCTTATGTACAAGACTGGTTGCTTAGTCAGATTCGGTTGCCGGCTGCACTTGCAACATCCGGATTTTGGTTAGGGTTTAGGAGTTTAGGGTCCGTTTATGGCTCAGACAGTTTTTTCTTAGTGCTTGAGGTGCACGGACTGGGGCTTAGAGTTACGATCCGAGTTGGGGTGTTGCATGGGTTTGCGGCTTAGAGTTTGGAAAGAGCTGTGTTTCCCTCGCCTGAAGCACCATCGTCTGAAGATGTAAGAGCCGGTTCTAAGGCAGCCGCAAGCAGAGTTGTATGTGGGTAGTTCTCTAAATTATAGGTCCCCTTGGAGCCGCCTATCTAAAAGGGTGCCGCTGTATTTGGGCGACCTGAAAAGGGACCCTAATTTAGATAACTACCCATGTAGTGCAACTAGAGTCAGTTAACTGTTGCAAACTCTGCGTACTGATTGCTGCCCCGCGCCCGCCCACTGCTGCTGCTTCTGCTCAGCTCAAGTCATACACACACACACACATATATATATATACATACATACATACATACATACATACATATATACATTTGTGTTATATACACACCAATACACAAATACATACAAATACACAAATGCGTACATTTACATACGTAAAGAAAATCTAATGAATACCTCGTATTCAGATATACACCACGGGGTTTTGATGCTTTTGGGTTTACGGAGCGTCCCCCGCGCGAGGCCGTGGGGCAAGCGCGAGGAAACCAGCTCTGCGAGGTGGGGATGCCTGGTTCCTGGGTAGTACCAGGGCTCCTAGAAGGGCTCCTTAAAGGTTCTACAAGGGATCTATGCATCTATGGGGGTTTAGGGTCTACTAGGGTTTATGTAGGGTTTAGGGCTTAGGGTTATAGCAGTACCATTTAAGGCCCCTACACCCCTTAAAGGGTACCCTGTTCTAGAACCGTATAGTACCCTTTACAGTTACTAAGTTCCTGGGTAGTACCCTTAAACGGTTCCTTAGAGGGGGGGTTCCTTAAGGGGCTCCTGAAATGGGCTCTATAAGGGATCTATGGGGGTTTAGTGTCTACTAGGTTCCTGGGCAGTACCGTTTTGCCCTTTTCATGTTGGGATTTCCTTATTAAAACCGAATAGTAAGAAAAAGGGTACCCTTATTGTAAAGGCGTTGCTCAGAAACCTAGATTAAAAAGATTGCCTGAACTATGCCCAAGAGGTCCATGTGCTCATACAGCAGACACTTGGCCCCCCCAGGTACCTAAATAGGGATCACATGACATCACCAATCTATATACTGACCCTTAGCGATATTTGGTTTAGAGGCTAGGTTTTCTACAGTTTGGGGCTTTGGCTTGGCTGGTTTAGGGTATTGGTGTGTCCTTATGCGGGATATACGAGATTTGTCAAGGCTTCTGGGAGCTTCGGAGAAAGCAGCTTAACCAGCCATCCCAAGTACCTATGGGGTGGTACTCGTCTTGATGTTTTTTGATCTAGCGGCCCTTAACCCTAAACCCTAAACCCGCCGTGGGAAGTGGCATGCTGAGTCTAACGAAGCTACACGGAGTACCTAAGCTTCCGGGATTTCGATGTCTTCCAGCACCAGATGACAACACTCAAACCCGAGGCTCTAATCCCTACACTACCCTAATGTATGTTCGGGGGAGCTGACTTCGCTGAGCGAGCGCGTCGCCTGGCAGCCATCGGTTGATTGCTTTGAGGCCGCGTCCAATTCATGCCGACTTGAGTTCCCAAGATATTTTAGGGGCCTTATCAATTAGAATTGAAAAGGGTTTCGGGGCCCATTATATTATAAATATAATAAGGACCCCCCAAAATAGTATAGGTAATTATTAAGGCCCCTACAGAATCCAATCCGATCGTGGCACAAGGCAGTGACACTTGGCTCAGCGAATCAAGCCCTGCCTGGAGCTGCAAAGAGGTCCTGCGTGTGGTGCGGAAAGTTTCGCGTCCCGGCCCACCGGGAAATGTGTTGCAATTTTGAAACATTGGATGCGGGGCCAGGAGAACGTGGACTGTTGCAGAAACTGCGTGATTCTCAGCTCAAGCAGAGGTAGACTGAGGCAACGTGATGACAAAGGGCTAGGACATCAGCTCGGCAACCCTGCGGTCGCAAGTAGAGTCGTCCCAGCAAGAAAGCCGAGCAAGCATTTACTTGAACCCTCAACCATCAGCCCCTAAACCTGAAACCCAAAAGTTTAATTCCGAACCCTTGGCCCACCATTACCTTTTGGCAGTGGTAGTAGTGGTAGTTATTTTGATAGTTTGCGATATTATCCTCTCATAGCTTCATACTAGTCTGGCACAATATGCACCGAAATCCTGCTTTCACGATGAAGGCCCCAATATTGACAATACCGCATAGCAGTCTGAGAAACTTGGATTTGTGGGGTAGTGATAGCTGATAGTAATTGTAACGGCAGCTGCCATTGAAGACGCTCTGGCCCGGATCGGCTGAAGAACGTGAACAAGCTTGCGAGAGCCAATTGTTATATAGGACCCAAGGGGATTAACGTGGGATGATATTGGGCTTCCCGGTTCTATGTTGTTACATAAGGACCTTTGGGAAATACTCTTACCGATTCTTCTGGCCCTTACACTAGGCACTGTCTATACTTCCGTTTTCACTCTTTCGAAAAAAGCGTTGCAGCGTGTGACCAGCAGAGTGGGGCTTGCTGGAGTAACTAATTTATTCTGCCAGCCCCTTTTCCTAAGGCTCCATGTGACTATGTGGTATATACTTCGGCCTTAAAGTACCGGTAAGGCCAAAGTATATACTAGATGGGCACATGGAGCCTTAGGGCTATAGAGGTACCTAGTTACGAACTTGCATGATCCGTTAAGTGCCCTTAAAGCCCTTGTAGAACCCTTAGAGTAAAACCCTTATAATAACCCGTTAAGTACTCTTTAAGGAACCCTTTAAATTAATTCTTTAAAGGAACCCCAAAAGGCTCCTCAGCCCGCGAAGGAGCTTGGATTGCCAGCTCCACGTCGAAAGGCTCAAACGGTCGGATAGTTTGATAGTCGTGTAATGTAGGAACCTGATATTCCTTAATTAAGGGATATTGGAGTCTCTGGGTCCTCAAGATGGTGTGGGTGTACTGTACATTACGTACTGTAGGAACCTGATTAAGAAACCCTGCGCCTATAACCCCAAAATAGTAGGATTCATATAAGGAACCCTCATAAATGCCCAAGGTTTCTTAATCAGGTTCCTACATTAGGGCTTAGGATAGATAGGAGTTTAGGGTTTCGGGTAGGGGATTCGGGTTTAGGATAGGGATTGAGGGCTAAGGATAGGTGTTTAGGACAGGAGCTTTAGGTTTAGGTTGGGGTTTCTTGGTTTAGGGCATCGGATAGCGCTCTCGGGTTCAGGGTTGGGATAAGTCGTGCTGGTATACCAGCATTGTCCCAGAATTTACTAACCCTAAACCCTAAACCCAACCTTATTTGTAGTAGAATTTACCCTCAAACCCTAGTCTAACCAGTCTAAGCCACGGTGAAGAAGAGTCCCGATGTTCTGGGGCTTCTCATTCCCTACGCCCTGAACCCTAAATCCGAAGACCTAAGCCCTGAAATGATACCTGAAAGGAAGCCTCCCGAGCTCCTGCATCGGTTCCTTTAAGGGGTTCCCTGAAAGGGTTCCTTAAACGGCTACTGTAAAGGTTTATATACAGGCTACTATAATAAAAGGTTAGTATAATAAAGGTTACTATAATAAAGGTTGCTACAGGTTGCTATAAGAGTTCTAGAAGGGTTTTAGGGGTACTTCTCCCTTTATCTTTAGAGGATATAGCGCGCTAAACCCTAAACCTTAACCCTAAACCCTGTTGATATAGGGCTGTCTTGGGCCATCCCTTCTGCGTTTGATGAAGGCTTGGGGTTCCGGAAATGACAGGCGGTTCAGAGCAAGTTTAGGGATTTAGCCCTTATCTAACCAACGAGGACTGTTCAGAAACCTATGAGATATGCCTTGGAATCATGTCTTGAGTTTGAAACCCTTACATGGTCCCGCTGGCACGCCCCCAAAACCCGAAACCCTACTCTAGTTGCTTCCGCGCTGCCAGTTATTACTTTTTGGGCTGTGCGCAACAAGCGTTTAGCGCCTGTGGGCGGTGGCTGTCTTGTGACAGACGCCATTCTCACTGCTGCTCATGTCAGCGATGCTCTACAGGTGCTTAGGCGAACGGCGCCCAGCGCTTTGTTCCGAAATGCCATCAGTGGATAAAAATGATCCCTTACGACCTTCGCGTCTACCACGAGCCATCGCCTCGTAACAAGCTGCTGAATCCCATCACAGGCGACTTCGCCTTTATGGAGAATCCCAAGGGAATCGCCCATTTGGGCGTAAAGATCGGTAGGGTGGGATTTGCCCCCGTCTGCCAGGAATGCGGTGGCGACTGCGGTTCATGAGGATGGGATATTTTACTAAGTCTTCCTGTTGTCATTCTCATCGTCATCATATACGAAACCAAACGAAGCAGTGTATATGTTTCTGTAAAGAGAGGGAGAGAGGCTGTCCAAGATATTGCGGTAGACTCCACCTTTTCGAACGAAGGTGCACACAGAGTTTCCCTAATGTACAATTTGCTTCTATAAGCGCTAGGCCAGATGAGGACAGTCCTCATCAAAAAGCCTTAAACCGGTCTTGAACCGTAAACCCCTGAACCCTGAACCCCTAAACCCCTGAATCCTAAACCCCTGAAGCCCTAAACCCCTAAACCCCTAAAGCCCTAAACCCCTGAACCCCTGAAGCCCTAAACCCCTACAACCCCTGAACCCTAAACCCCTAAACCCTAGACCCTCAAGCCTTACACCCTATAGTAGAACCCAGAAAGTTGGGACATCCTTGTCCTCATGCCTTTAAGGTAAAGTATAGGGAATCCCAGCATTAATCATCCTTAAGCCATGTTCCAACTTTCCGGGGTTCACCGTAATTCCTCCAAGCCCGTCAGAAACCCGTGGGGCCGAAGGCAGCCCGCCCTGTCGAAGAGCAGATCGGAGCTGGGCAAGAGGAGCAAAAAGAGGGGCTTTAATCATTACCTTTACTTTTCCTGAGGCTTCCTTTACATGGGTCTATAAGGATTACTATAAGTGCTATTATAAGGATTTAGTATAGGGGCCTTAATTAATAGTTACCTATACTATGTTGGGGGTTCCTGCTTATAATTAAAGTATAGTGGGCCCCAAAACCCTATTCTAAGTATTATTAAGGCTCCTACATTAGAGCGTTTACGTTTTAGGGTTTAGGGCTTAGGGTTTAGGGTTTAGGCTTTGGGCGTAGGGTTCAACAGAAGGTGATGAGGTCGAGGCTTGTTTGGAAGGCTTCGATCCTGTTGGTGCTGGGCCCAAACACTGTATTTAACGTAGCCTCCTTAGTGGTAGACCTTGCTCCTTTCATGAGAAATCGGGATTGTAATACTGGTCAGAAAATTCAGTTAGAGGTCGAGTATAATGGCTGCAATAGGTGATAAGTGTGTAGTTAGCAGTATTCATCATGGTTCCCATATCTCCCCAAAGCCCTTGGATTTGTTTTCAGTTTCAGAGTTTCGGGCCTTGGGTTCATATGACCCATAATGCTACGTGGATAAAGTCTTCCCAAAGTGTCCAAGTATCATTATGGTATATACTTATAGGGTATTTTGGGGGTCTAAGTATATACCATAATGATACTTGGACCCTTTGGGCTTGACATTATGTGATTCTTGCAATCATTGCAAAAAGAACACACTACAGTAGAAGCCAAAAAGTTGGAAACCCCATAGCCTCAATCCTTAAAAGCTAAATAGGGAATCCCAGCACTATTTGGCCTCAATCCGGTTTCCAACTTTATGGGGTTTACTGTATACAATTTCAAGGAAAGCTCCTTAATGAACGGCCCCGTGTACAAAGTGTTCGCATCCAAGGTCCAAAACAAACCTTAAACCCAAAACAACAAGCCCTAAACCCTAAACTCCCTAAGCCGGAGCTAACCCCGTGAGACATACGTAGTTCCCTAGCTGAAGGGTGGTGGAGTCGGGCGGATCAGAAACCTTAACACCCCTGACTGCACCCTGAAGGCTGAGACCTGACATGTGATATAAGCCTGCAGTCAAAACAAGCTCGACACCCTGAACATTGAGCATGTTGGTCGTATGGTCTCAAGACTTGTTTGGCTTTGTCTTATGAGGTTTCGGGTTTGTTAAAGGGTTTGTAGCCACGTGAAGCTTTAAGACCTTAAGCACTTCTAGGTGTTCGGTTTTGTTAACTGCCTTATGGTGCCTTTTGATGCATTCAACAAGGATGTTCCGAGTTCCCAAAATGTCACGGTCCTTTGCCGGGGGCTTTTTTGCGTAAGCCTCATCGGGTCAATAGGGGCGTGGTATTCCCCCGGGTGGTTAGGGTTGATGGTCAAAATCCTGCACTACCCATAATAAGGAATATATCATAATCCCCATAATCATAGTTTAGGGTACTTAAAGTAATGCAGGATTTTGACCATCAACAGCAGGGTTGGGAGTTTAAGTGCTCAAGCCCTGCACCCCTCCACTACTCAGAACCTGTAGATTTCTACGCCTAGGGTTTTGGACTTCACAAACCCGTGCTTGTGTTCGGTGTTTCGGGTTTACCTGGAACCAGAAAACCGTCGTGTCTGTCTTTCTGTTACCCCCAAATACCTAAGTTGTTGGGTTGTTGGGATGAATATAATATAGGGGCCTAAATAATTACCAATACTATTTTGGGGGTTCCTTACTATCATTATAGTATAATGGGCCCCAAAACCCTATTCTAACTAATACCCCTATATTAGGTCTTAGGGTTTAATGTTTCTTGCGGAATCGGAGCGTTTTGGTGCCTCTTTCGGCGCGAATTTCTTCTTTGCGAGCTGCCCCCCTTTTTTATTGCGCGCCGCGAGGGGTGGATTTAGCAGGCAGAGCTGCTGATGTGCGGTTTTGGTTACGCTTCAAGATCTCTTTGTCACTGCTCCATAGGAGAGCATTATGTAGAACAAGAGCTAGGTGCCACTCAAGAACAGAAGCATCAGATTAAAGTTGAGAGACATGTCGAAACTCTAAGCCCCAGAAGACCTAAGTAGCTCAACTGCGACACCCTACCCACGTCCTAGGCTGGGTTCTTGTTAAGGAACTTACTTGAAGTTACGGCGTAGTGATAACGAGGAATCTTGGTATAGATCGCCCAATAAATATGTGTTAATTTCAAATTAAGTGTCTCAACAATATCCCAGAAGCTGTCGACCTGTTAGCGCTGAAGTGTGAAGGGTTGCCCTGGCAATCTGCTGCCACAATAGACAAACAGTTTCCCAAGAAAGAGTTGCAAGCATGGAGTACAAAACTGGGCTTTGGAGTACCATACTTTAATGCTTTTTTCTTAAAGGGACCCTTATGAAATAGAAGTTTATACTTTTTTCTCCCTGGTTACTTAAAAGTCCAGAAAAGGCTCTGAAGACTGAGAAACTTGTAGATAGGGGTGTGCCAACTTATTCTGAAGTATGCAGCAAGCCTCTAAAACCGTGAGCGTCGAGCCCTGAAAACCGTGACCCCAAGCCCTGAGCCCCAAAGCACCGTAAACCCTTATTGGTACTCAGATAGGCTACCCTTGGACATAGGACCTTCAACTTAAATTTGAAAGGCATGTTGTTGTAAAAGAGAGCATTATAGTATCCTTGTGGGAGGGGGCTCCAAGGGGGGCTCTTGTGCTCCCTAAGGTTCCCTTAAGGTTCCATAAGGATCCCTTGTACCCTCCCCGCTTGAACCACCCTCCCCTTAAGGACCCTATAAGAGCATTACGAACCCGGAAGCCTCGGCCCTAACCAGTAAACCCTTATCCCCAAATCCGTAAACCCTCAACCCTGAATCCCAAATCCCTAAACCCTAAACCCCTAAACCCTAAACCCCAAGAATGGAACCCTTAAAGGAACCCTTATAGACGCATTGGTCCCTTTCAAGGTACCCCAAAGTCCTTAAGCCCTACCTTACGCTCCCTTACTTACTGGCTGTAGACTCAACTTTTCAACTTTTGGGGTTCTTATAAGGTAGTCGATTTTGAAAGTTTCAACTTTTATTTCCTTGGGCTTTGGACCAGTGAGCTTAACCTACTTTTTTGTGGGTCAAACCCTAACCCAAAGGGTCCAAGTACCGAATAGTCATATACCCTAAGGCTCCCAAGAGGGTCTTGGGCCTTTGGGGGAGGGTTTCGGCTTTGGGGGCGAGGGTTTGGGACCTCACTACAAGGGTCCAGGAAGCTTAGGGTACTCTCCAAAATCCTAACCTACATAACTACTATCCTAAAGCCGAGTACCTAAGTATTGGGTCCTTTGGGCCCTTGGGGTTACTTGGAAGTTATGAGGTTCGTCATTGTAAACCCCATTTGCAATTTATAGGGACCCACAAAAAGGTCGGTTTTGGTAAGTTATGGCAACTTTTGTGGATCCCTTTAAAGGTACCCTTAAAGGAACCCCTATAGAACCCTTTAAAGGAACCCTTATGGATCCCTTTAAAGGTACCCCTAAGTCCCCTAAGCCCTGAGGATAGCCCTAGTAGTCTCCGTCTAAACGCAACGCAGTCAGGTCCCGGGCCATGGCACAGAAGGCCAATCCTCATTTCCTTAGAAGAGATCCTTTAAAGGTTCCTTGAAAGGGATCCTTTGAGGGTTACTTTAAAGGGATGTAGAAGTCTACAAGGGTGCCGCTCTAAAGGGATCTATTATGGTTTAGGGCTTTGGGTGTTTAGGGAGTAAGCCTTAGAAGGAATCCTTTAAAGGTTCCTCTAAAGGGATCTATAAGACAATTCCTGTAAAGGGATTCGCAAGGCTTCCTTTAGGATTGAGGGTTTAGGGATTTAGAATGGCTCCTTTAAAGGGATAGACCCCAGAAGAGTTTAGGATTGAAGAAGGTTCCAATTATAAGGGGATCTACCCCAGAAGAGTTTAGGATTGAAGAAGGGCGCTATTGGGGTTCCATTAAGGTTAAAGGGATCTCTTCCCCACAAGAGTTTAGGATTGAAGAAGGGCTCCAGTAAAGGGATCTATTCGGGTTTTGGGTTTTAGGGGTTTCAGGGTTTAGGGATTTTGTGTTTCCGCAGAAGGGCTTAGGATTGAGGCGATCTATATGGGTTCCTTTGAAGTCAGCGTTCCTTTAAAGGGATCTAGTTGGGGTTTAGGGGTTAGGCTTCAGGGTGTTTACGGTTTTTGGCGGGTTGAGTGTTTAGGGGTTGATGCAGGGGTTTAGGGTTTGGATTTGGGGTTTACCCTGTGGCTGCTAGGGATGCACGAGGATTTTAAAGGATTGCAGGCCCTTGTTGTGTTTTGATTGAGGATTGAATGTTGCCAGAGTTCCCAATACCCTTCAAGCACGACATAGTACTTAGACTACACTGCGCTTGTTAGCATCTCAGAAAGATTTCTTGATCATGGGGTTTGAGGTTCTGTGTGTTCGGCGCTGCGGGGAGGGGTGGTGAAGTTCGTAGGGTTTTGTGGGCTCACATTTCCTCGTGAGCCTGATTCTGCTTGGCCTGATTCTTACTCCTGTTGTTCGTGTAGTTGTCTAAGGCCTAGGGTTTCAGGTTTATCTCGCTGTTCGTTTTCTGGACCCATGATTGAGGTTATGCAGTTCCAGGTATTCTCGCAATACTTTCATGCATGCTGTTTTTGAGCCTGCCTTTGCCATTCGCACGCTCTGTTCTCTGTTATCTGTTATCCTATCTTTTGTTGTTGTTGCAGGTTTTCAGTTGTGTTTCTTGAAGGTCACTGCATGGTTCTCCTTGGGAGCTTTTGGGGATGCGTTTTCAAGTCTTTTCCGACCTCAGCTCCAACTAGTTACTTTTGAAGCCTCAATAGGCACCAAAATTATTCTTAGGGCTCCTTATCATAAATAAACTATAGCATACCACAAAACCCTATTCTAGTTGTTCAGGCCCCTACATTCATTAGGTGTCCATACTACATCCTAGCCGCGTGTGAGCGCTTAGGTTCATAACCTGGCAGTCACTTCGACACGCTAGATGTGCTGTGCAGGACTGCAGAAATCATACAAGGTTGGATTGGACGAGTTGTGGTTGTGGCCTTGTTGATAGACATATCAGCCCTCTAGCAACACGAAGCGTGAAATCACCAGTGCGACTGGAATACGGAAGGTAGGAATGATCGAGTATGCGAGTTGGCTGCAGTGCTAGCAACAACGGATATAACCACAGGAGGAACATCTTCACCAACGAGCGCATAGTGGGAGCGTAAGCACTGCACAGTGGTGTTTCTGGATTCTTGTGCTGCGTAGAAGGATGGTGAACGACGATTTTCAGAAGCCGCCAGCGCAAGAGTGACCCCCCAAAGCAGGTGATCACAAAGAATTCCTTGGACACGCTGAACATCAAGTTGCAGTCTGATGTGCTCTGGCGATGTAATATAGGGGCCTTAATAATAATTACCTAAACTATTTCGGCGGTTCCTTATGCTAGTTATAGTATACTATACCCCCCAAAACCCTATTCTAATTATTCAGGCCCCTGTACTAAACTCCACATAATACCCCTTATAGTACTCCTTATAGACCCCTTTATAAGAACCCTTTAAAGGAACTTTACTCTGATCTATTTCAGTCTGGGATCATGGACATCGGGGGTTGGTCTTTAGAACCGAAGCCGAGTCGAACCCTTAACGGAAGAGTTAACAAAGAGCAAGAACGGTTGAGGGTTTAGGGGTTAGGGCTTAGGGAAGATTGTTTCTAAGCCTTAAATCCTAAACCCTCTATCCTAAGCCCTCGATCCTAAACCCGAAACCCTGATCAGGACTAAGGTTCTAGGGGCTCTGGCTTGATTGCGAACGACAGCTCCCAGCCACGAATACCTCACTTCCCCAGCCGCTCCTACAGAAGTAACCGAAAACCGGCTGAAGCTGTACAACCCCACAATGACCACCAGGACCTTCCAACAAGCTTTATTTTGGGTAGTGTTCAGAACCTCCGTCTGAGTCTGAGACCTGTAAATGGACAATCCTGTAAAGTATGGACCCTAGGCCCATGTAGTACATTTATACATATATACATACATAGACGGTGTGTGTATATATATATATATAAGTATGTCGAATATAGGCTTTATGGACCCTTGGGGATTACACTGCGGCCACCATGCACCGTCGAGTCAGGTCGATTGGCTGGTCAACCAGCTCGTGCCCAAGCTGAAGTCTTCGCCCGCCAAGAGGCCTCGGGTTTAGGGCTAGGGTTACCCATACCCAGACCCCCGGGAGGATCCAAAAAGTAGATCCCTTAATGGGGGTTCCTATAAAGTACCCTTAGTAGTATAGGGCCCCAAATTAGGGGATCTACTTTCTAGATCCTCCCGNCAGACCCCCGGGAGGATCCAAAAAGTAGATCCCTTAATGGGGGTTCCTATAAAGTACCCTTAGTAGTATAGGGCCCCAAATTAGGGGATCTACTTTCTAGATCCTCCCGGTGGTCTGGGTATAGTCTATTCTTCATGAACCCTCAGGGTTTCCTACGGCTGATGGCCAAAATCCTGCATTACCCATAATAAGGAATATACAGTAATTCCCATAGCTTAGGGTCCTTAAGGTAATGCAGGATTGTGTCCATCAGCCGTAGTAGTAGGTAGCCTTTGACTTTTAGTACTAAAATCCCAATATAATTCCGATATACTCCCAAATGGTAGCCTTTACCCTAAGGCTCCTAAGAGGGTCTTGGGCTTTCTGGGGGAGGGTTTCGGCTTTGGGGGCTGGGGTTTGGGACCTCACTGCAAGGGTCCAGGAGCCTTATAGTAGAAGCCAGAAAGTTGGAACATCATTATCCTCATGCCCTTAAGGTAAAGTATAAGGGATCCTAGCACTAATCCTCCTAAAACCATGTTCCAACTTTCTGGCTTTTACTGTAGGGTAGTTCCCAAGATACTGGACAAGTCGGCCTCAGGTTTCGGGCCCTTACCTGCCTGGATCCACTAACCAAATCCCAGATTTTCGGGAGGATCCAAAAAGTAGATAGCTTAAGGGGGTTCCTATAAAGTACCCTTTAGTAGCTAGGGTCCCAAATTAGGGGATCTACTTTTTAGATCCTCCCGGGGGTCTGGGGTATAGGGGCCTAGAAAATTACCAATACTATTGTCGGGGTTCCTTATTGTAGTTATAGTATAATGGGCCTATATTAACCTACTGCATTTCTTTACGGGTCCAAATGCCGAAACCGTAGGGTTCTGGGTCCCACGCACTATCCTCTGAATGGTTTTTGGGACTCTATGCTACCAAAGGGTTCTTTATAGGAGCCACCTGAAGGGCCGGAGGTCTGGGTATTTGGAAGGACTAGAACCTACAATACCCAGACCCCCGGGAGGATCCAAAAAGTAGATCCCTTAATGGGGGTTCCTATAAAGTACCCTTAGTACTATAGGGCCCCAAATTAGGGGATCTACTTTCGAGATCTAAACCCTAAACCCCTAAACCCCTACATAACCCCTAAACCCTAAACCTTTTTTTTTAAATCCTCCCGGGGGTCTGGGTAAGTATGGGATAATATCTTGCCATTGTGTAGGGGCTGGGGCTACAGGGAAGCCTCTGAAAGTCAAGGGTTTCGGGTTCAGGGACTTTCAGAGAAGGTTTGAGCCCTACCCATAGGCTCCAGAGTAGTTCCTGCTTGGGATGCTAAATATGAGCTATAAGGTAATCCCAAATAGGAACTACTATGGAGCCTATGGGTAAGCCCTAAACCCTACTGTGAAGCGTGTGAGCCCAAACTCTCAATGACGGTTTGCAGCAAGACCCAAACCTCGACTCAAACCCTGACCCTAAACCCTAAACCTCCCAAACCCTTAAATCCTAAAGCACTAAACCCCCAACAGCAGCCCCAAACCCCTAAAGCCAGAAAGCCGCTTAAACCTTTATAAGCCCAGCATTCCTAAACATCCAGGGCGTCCTACTCCTTCACCTCGGGCGCCATCCAGGGGATGAGCTTCAAACTCTCCCAGGTTGAGGCAGTGGCTCGGCTGCGGGTTTGGGGTTTAGGGTTTGGGGGTTTAGGTTATTTTGTTCTTTGTCATAGTTGGATAACATGTTTTTTTGCTGGCATTGTACTCTAATCAGGAACAGATGTAATCATGTTTAACACTTTATTGGAGGATTTTACGGTTTTTAATTTTGTCTTGAATATTTGGTCTATCTTGGAAAGTTGGATTTTTTTGGCACCAGTGGGTGAAGAAGAAAGTTTTGTCCCTAAGGTTCCGGGGTTAGGGTTCAAACGTTTAGGGTTTAAGGTTGTCTGCTTTTTATGGATGGTTTTCCAGGTTTTCATAAGTTGAGGGGTTGTAGAATCATGAAGATTCTTCAGCCTGCTCATGAGTTTAAGGGCGTTGTTTACAAGGATAAACACGAGTGCAAATCTTGACCGTTGCTGAACGGTCAGGTTTCCTAAATCCGAAATCCCCCCACGCTAGCTCGAGTTTAGGGGTTTATAGTAGAAGCCATATAAAGTCGGAACATTATAATCCTCATACCCTTGATGTTAAGAAAAAGGGATCCCAGCACTAATCATCCTAAACCCTTAGTAGTAGAGTAGGTAACCTTTAACCTTTTGGGGTAGTAGAATCCCTATATAATCCTTATATTATGAAAAAGGTTAACCTTTGGTTCCCCATGATACCCGACAAGTAGGTAATCTTAAGTCCTAAGCCTTCCATCACAAAACCCTAAAACCCTAAAACCCTGAAACCCTAAAACCCTAAAACCCAAAACCCTAAAACCCCAAAACCCTAAAACCCTAAAACCCTGAAACCCTGAAACCCTGAAACCCAAGACCCTGAAACCCTAAACCCAAAACCCTAAAACCCTAAAACCCTAAAACCCCAAAACCCCAAAACCCTAAAACCCAACACCCTGAAACCCTAAATCCCTAAAACCCTAAAACCCTCTGGCGTTCGCTGCGGGGCTCCGGGGTTCAGGGTTCTCAGCTGTGCAACAGCAAAGACCCCACACCCCCCCGGGAGGATCTAAAAAGGTAGGGGTTAGGGGTTTAGGGTTTAGGGGTTAGGGTTTAGGGGTTTAGGGTTTAGGGTTTAGGGGTTTACGGTTTAGGGTTTAGGGTTTAGGGGTTTAGGGTTTAGATCTCGAAAGTAGATCCCCTAATTTGGGGCCCTATACTACTAAGGGTACTTTACAGGAACCCCCATTAAGGGATCTACTTTTTGGATCCTCCCGGGGCTTGGACCCCACCACTGCCCGAAGTTCGAAACCCTGAACCTCCAAAGAATTGTCTTTAACCTTCCCTAAGACTCCATGTGCCCATATAGTAGGTACTGAGGCCTTAAAGGTGTCCCTAGATAAGCCTATAGTTGTGAAGCCTCAATTCCCCAACCCTCTCACCAGCACCGTGCACCCCGAGCCTGACTTCAAACCGAAACCTTAAACGGCGCAACACTACTCAGACCCCGCAGCCATACTTTTTTCATTCTACACCGCATTCACACTATGCAAAGCCAGACTGGCTCCATGAAGGGTACCTTGGTTTGGGAAGGGGGGTTCTGGTAAATCTGCAACCCAATCCCTCTAACGAGCAAGCCGACTTGGGGGATCATGGGACTTACTTAGCAAGGTTATAAGTACCGTGGGGTCATACCTAGTTATAAGTATGGTTACCTCAATTCCAACCCAAGTGTCCCATGATCCTTTAAGCAACCCTAACAACCCCTCCTTAAAGACCTTGAGCCCTCAAGCAAGCCATCACCACCAAGGAGCAGATCCATAAGATTGTCAAGGACAGGGCGGTGGCTCCAAGGTTTAGGGTAGGGTTCAGGGCTTCTAGGCGTTCCAGGGCTTTCTTTGGGTTACGGAGGGTTTAGGGCTTACGGGTGTAGGGAAATTCGTTTGGAGTTTGGGGGTTTAAGTGTTTAAAAATCACGCCAGTTTAGGCTATCCTCCTCGTTTATCTATGTATAGCCTACTTGAACGTTGAGTAGGTTGTATAGCATGGCCCCCCTAAATACCCAGAGAGCCCAATATCCCTCAATTAAGGAATATGGCTTAAATTATCAAGGGCTCCATCTTATGATTTATAAGCTATATTCCTGAATTAAGGGGTAGTGGGGCCTCTGGGTACCCATCATGTAGGCCTCATAGTCCTGAATCCCCAGACCCCTTAAGGGAGGATCCAAAAAGTAGATCCCTTAATGGGGGTTCCTATAAAGTACCCTTAGTAGTATAGGGCCCCAAATTAGGGGATCTACTTTCGAGATCTAAACCCTAAACCCCTAAACCCTAAACCCTAGACCCCTAACCCGTAAACCCTAAACCCCTAAACCCCAAATCTTAACCCCTACCTTTTTGGATCCTCCGGGGGTCTGAATCGTGAGTCTTTTTGGGTCTAACCTCTTTGTAGCAACTTTGAGGCTCCCTGTGCCGGGAGGATCTAGAAAGGCGGGTTTAGGGTTTCGGGGTTTAGGGGTTTAGGGTTTAGGGTTTCGGGGTTTAGGGGTTTAGGGGTTTAGGGGTTTAGGGTTTAGGGGTTTAGGGGTTTAGGGGTTTAGGGTCTAGATCTAGAAAGCAGATCCCCTAATTTGGGCTACTACCGGTACTTTATAAGAACCCCCATTAAGGGATCGACTTTTTGCATCCTCTCGGGGGTCTGGGTAGTACATGCTCAGGCCTTAAAGAAGCCTATATAGGAATATACCGTATGTTTACATGCAGCCTTAAACCCTAAACCCGTATAAAACCTTTGATAGACACCCTTAGTAAGTCTTATGTAAGCTAGATACATTATGTATAACCCTAGTTACTATGTCCCGCAAGTAACCTTTTTAGAACTTTAGGGACCCTTGTAAGAGAACTTTAGTTCCTAATGGAAGCTCGTAGGGTCCAGACTTTCAGGCTAAGGGCACGGGCAGTAGCACGGCTTGAAATTCCTGTTGCGGGCCTTCACCCAACAGCTTCTGTTGGGATTACGGTTTAGGGTTAGGTTCCAAAAAAACATACACACATAAAGCAATAAAACTTGCCTTTTGGGATGTTACCTTCGAAACTTGATGTTCAGGTTTATCTTGGAGGTTCCTTTGCCAGAGGCGAGAGTTTAGAGTCTGGGCCTCTGCACAGCCCTAAACCCTAAACCCCTAAAACCGAAACCTTGACCAAGGGGGTTATAGAGCTTTTGTTCACATTTCGAAAGGGTCCTGGAAGGGTTTTCTGCCCGCTTTTCAAAGTGCAAACACAAGGGACCCGGACACAGACACTACTAGGCGCGCCCATTCTGGATCTGCCCGAAACCCCAAACCCCAAGCCCTAACCAGTTAAGCCAGAAAAGCAAAAAGGAAGCCGGGTTTCATGACAAATTCGTGGAGCACATCGACAAGCTTGGTAGAGAACGACCCGACCGCGGATTGGAGTTCGAGTTCGAGTTCATCGTGTGCCCCAGGTTGCGCGGATGGAAGCTTAGCCAGCTCAATGGGAGGCTGCGCAGGCTGAGGAGACGCCAGCTGCAACTGCTGCAACAGGTCTCGCAAGAAGCAGCAGTGAGCTTCCGACCGTCTCGCTTTCCGGGCACATGCTCGGAGGTTTTGCGAGCTTTCCTCCCCCCCCGCCTATTGTGCCAGATAGCGGACTGGCTTTCTTCATGCCGAGCTTGACAGTCAGTAGCTCTAGATTCGCGGGATGTGACGCGGGCATTATCTGGGCTGTCACTCCACGGAACAGAAGAATGCCTGCCATGATACGTGCAGGCGTGCACGGTGTAGATACATTGAGAAGCAATCTGTAGTCACCTGTGTGTACTCTTGAAGTCTGAGACATCGACTCCTCACAGCCACGCCCAGTCCTGCTTCCGGAACAAAGAGAACGGCTCGTGTAGTTAATTGCAGCTGTCCAATGAGCAACAGTCGAAGACTGGGTTGAATGCCCTCAGTCAACTGCCAGCTCAAACGTATGTAGGTTTCAGGTTGTTAACTAAGGCTTAAACTCGTTTCACTCTCTGCCTCTGCAGCAAGTCAGTGCTCAGCCTGTCCCTGTAGATGCATATGCAATATATGCTTAAAGCGAGATCTCCACAGCATTGATACTTGAAAGGGGTTGGAGTATGTTTTGACGCGTACTTTTCTTTGCCACAAAGACGGTACTAACACTGATACAATAAAGCGAGGTGTGCTGACGTGCAGAAATGGTCTCTATGTTCTTTCGGGTTAGGAGTCATAATGAGTTATAGAACTTCAGGGCATTCAGCCTGGAACATGCAGAATTTAGGGATTCACGCTAAGTGTCCTTCACAGGGAATCCCATACTATAGGGACTAATTAGTGACCTTAGTAATTAGAATTGGGTTTTGAGCTCCTTTATACTATAAGTATAACAAGGAACCTCAAGGAACCCTATCAAAATTATTAAGGCCCTGAAATATTTCCTTAGCAGGTCTTCGGCTTGTTGCTGTGGTTGGTCTAGGAAGTCCCCAAGCTCCAAACCCAGGAATACAATTTAAATCATATTGGGGATCCTACCAAATTTGTGATGTATATTCCCTAATTAAAAGGTATCGGAAGGTCCGGCAACTTGTCGGGTTTGGACCCAAAACTTCCTAGAAGTTTGGGGGCA
This sequence comes from Symbiodinium sp. clade A Y106, assembly GCA_003297005.1. Lineage (NCBI taxonomy): Eukaryota > Dinophyceae > Suessiales > Symbiodiniaceae > Symbiodinium > Symbiodinium sp. clade A. The sequence continues at coordinate 24,576 of BGNK01002208.1, forward strand.
TCGGAATCATAGGGGTAGTTGGGGGTAGCGAGAATCCAAACTCTAAGACGCAAGCCTAGAATCCTGAAAGCAGGACATGCTCCAGAAGCGAAAAAAGGCAGAAGCCGAAGAGAAGAAACGCCAGGAAGAAGAGGAGGCGAGTTCTGTGCGGGTTTCTTCTTTCCGTTTTCGGCGAGGGATGTACAGACCTTCATGGCTAGAGGAGGGTTTGAGGAATATCATGGCATAAGTACACATGAGAGGGATCGTATCAAATCTAAACCCTAGAAGAGCCTTGATAGTACTTTTGAGTAGGCTTTGTACTAGGCATAGTAACCTTAAATCTTGAAGGTCACACTGGGAGTAATCATTATTTCCAGCCGCTGTTTCAGTCGGTTGCATGGCGCTGGAGGTGCAGTTCAAATCAGATTCTTTAGGTAGGCTTTAGGGTTTAGGTTTTGGGGGTTTAGGCGTCTAGGGGCTGAGGGGCTAAAGAACCCCAAAACCTTAAACCCTAAAGTTAGGGCTTTAAGCTACGGTGTAAACCGACCCCACCCCAGGAGAAGAAGAAGAAAGAGGCTCTTCCCGAGAACGATGTCCCAGACGATGAGTTCTTCAAGCAATTCATGCCGAGCGCTTGGGGTTTAGGGGGTTGTAAACCCTAAACCCTAAACCGGTTTAGTGGTTTCATCAGGGTTCTGGTTTGATGAGGGTTGGGGTTTAGGATTTTCGGTTTCGAGGCTACAAGGGTACCGTAGCAGTTCCCGGAGGCTTTAAGGACGAAGGGTTTACTTGGAGGTTCATGGGTAGTTATAAGTGGAGTTATAACTAGGGTAACTATAATTATAACCCATATTAGGGGACTTATAGCTCCACGTATAACTGCACATGAACCTCCAAGTAGGGCTTCAGTGCCGTCGGGGTTGTGTCGCAGGGTCGAGGCTTCTGTTCTTTCTATTGTTCTGCTAATGTTGTGAACACTCCATCGTTTCGATAAGGGCTAAGATCTCTTAGAGGGAGCAGCAAACTTAGTCAGTTCAATGGTTTATAGATATTTCTAGTGGTTGCAGTAAGGATTCAACGGCCGTTTTCGATGCACTTTACCAGGCCTCTTTTTCTTGTCGCGTGTGGGGTGCCATCGACGCGTACTGGGCGTCATAGGGTTAAGGTTGTGGCACTAAACCGTACGCCCTAAACGGTAAATCCCAAACCTTACCCCATACCTGGACCCCAAAAGTATGTAGAATAATAGCCTTTTAGAGGTATTGGGCCTTTATTTTACTTACTTTTGAGGGTTTAGGTTAGAACTAACCCTACACCCTAAACGTTAAATCCCAAACCTTCGACCCTAAACCTTAAACCCCATAAACCCTAAATCCTTGGCTAGGCTTGTAAGTTGTCGGGCTCTTTGGTGCGGTACGTATCGCTACTTATTGTTTCCCCTTCGCCCACTTGAGGACCCAAATTGTCCTAGATACTATTTAGGGTTTAGGGTTTAGGGTTTTAGGGTTTAGGGTTTTAGGGTTTAGGGTTTAGGGTTTTAGAGTTTAGGGTTTTAGGGTTTAGGGTTTTAGGGTTTAGGGTTTAGGGTTTTAGGGTTTAGGGTTTTAGGGTTTAGGGTTTAGGGTTTTAGGGTTTAGGGTTTTAGGGTTTATAGGGTGTGGGGGATACATGATACAAGTACTTACCCAACAGCAGGGCGTTGGTTTCTATAGTATCGCAGCAGTATCACTCAAAACTATAGTATCTATAGACTTAGCCGTACTCCCAGCGAGCCCCATATGCAGACACATACACACACTCAAGAACATCCCCGATACAGGCCTTGCTCCGTGTAATAATGGCAATGTCGAGAGTGACCCGTATATTGCTGCCACCCTAATTCATGTACATTCATGTAACCCTAAACCCTAATCCATAAACATGTACACTCCTAGGGAAACCCTATGTCTGTCAAAAGTAAAAAGCTTGAAATAAATATGCCCCAAAACAGATCCTTTAAACAAAGCNCCCCCCCCAATGGCCCTTTAATGGAGCCCTTATGGTCCTTAGGGATCTCTAGGGTTCCTTTAAAGGGATCTATAGGGTTCTATAAGGGATCTATAGGAATGGCCCTTTAATGGAGCCCTTATGGTTCTAAGGGTATATTAGAGGGTAGTTCGGGGGGTCTACTTGGAGGATCTGGGGACTTAGTAAGTAAGGTTATAAGTCCCCTAATTGGGGTTATAAGTAACTATAAGTATAGTTACCTTATTTATAACCCTAGTTACTAAGTCCCATGATCCTTTAAGTAAGCTCATAAAGAGCTTTTCGAGAATCCTTAGGGGTCCCTTACAGAGAGCTCTCAGAGCTCCATTTGGGAGTTTCCGACAATTAGGGGTACCTTATTTGGGGGTCCTTATACTAAGGATCCTACTATTTAGGGTACTATATTAGGGTCCTCTATTTTCGGAAACTCGCATTTCTGCCCAGGTGAGATTTGATCTTCCCCTTGCTAGAACTCTGAAGCTGCGGGTTCCTGGGCGATGGGTTCCGAGAAAGATGTTAAGGTTTAGTTTTGTGTCTCTTGGATTGAACCAAGAATCTCCGATGTGAAGGTTGGTCTGGTAGTTTAGGGTTCAATCTGTAGGGTGTGGGCTTTAAGTTTAGGGTTTAGACCTTAGGGTGAGGGGTTTCTGGTGTGGTGTTCACGGATACCGTTGACGGGTTTAAAGGCGTAGATATTTGATTTTTCTGTAGAGGCTAGGCCTAGCCTAGGCTTTCCTGGAAAAGTTTTTTGTTTTTTTTGATGTGGTGTCTTGTCGGCTTTTGCAAGGCTTCTGTGCGAGGTCTTCTAGGGTTTCATAAGGGTGCTATAGTTGTTTAGGACCCCCATGGCTCCATGTACCTATGTAGTATATACGCAGGCCAGGCCTTACAGTACCTATACAGGAATTCCTTTTCAGGCCTTAAGTTTTTCTATACCGGTACATGGAGCTTTAGGGAAAGTCCGTTGTTGGTGTAAGACCCCTGTGAGACCGAGATGCAGGTTGGTCCGCGAGCGGTAGAACACCTCAACCCCAAACCCTGAACACCTCAGGGTGTAGGGTTTAGGGTTCAGGGTGTAGGGTCGAGGGTTTGGGCCCCCATACTCTGAAACATTATAGCTTTTTCCTGGGAAGCTCTACTCCCACATTTCCGCTTCTAGATATAAATACAAGGCCACCCCATGCCGTTGAAACGTTATGTTTGTGTACATATTTGTATGTATGTCTGCATATAATGTAGAAAATGTACTCCGGATGCCAAAGGTGCACTTTTTCGGGTTTAAATAGCAATACCAGAGTTAATCATAGAAGACGTTGCAACCTTCTGTGGGCCACGAGACCCAGCAACTGGAGCCTCCACCTTACTTAAAGTATCATGGGACTTAGTAACTAGGGTTATAATTACGGTAACTATACTTATAATTACTTATAACCCCAATTAGGGGACTTATAACCTTACTTACTAAGTCCCCTGACCCTCCAAGTACGCCCAAATATTACGCCTCAAGCCAGCAAAACTCCGTCCGGGACTTACGTGGCGGATGCTGGACTCCAACCAAACCCCTCAGACTCCATGTGCCCATATAGTGGGTACTTAGGCCTTAAAGGGGTCCCTATATGGGTACTTTAAGGCCTAATTACCTACTATATGGGTACATGGAGCCTTAAGGGAACCTAGAAGTCTGAATCCTTATCCCAAAGGGTCCATGGTATATACTTAGACCCCCCAAAATACCCTATAAGTATATACCATAATGATACTTGGACCCTTTGGGTATGTAGGGTTTAGAGGGGTTTTTCGTTCGACAGCAATCTCTCATCAACATGTTGGCTTAGTAGCTGAGTAGGTAACCTTTCACCTTTTGGGGTTTATATAACCCTACCATACTTGAAAAGGTTAAACCTTTTTTGGGGTAGGGTACTCACTAAATCCCTAAACCCTAAACCCCTGTAGATCCCTTAAAAGGAGCCCTAAGCCCAAACCCCTATAGATCCCATTTACAGTAAACCCCATAAAGTTGGAAACCGGATCAAGGCCAAATAGTGCTGGGATTCCCTATACATTACTCTTAAGGATTGAGGCTACTGGGTTTCCAACTTTTAGGCTTCTACTATAAAGGAAACTCAGCCTCTAAGTTGGAACCATGAGCTCAGTGCTGCCTCTTGATGGCTTGCGTTTCGCCTCGGGGTAGCCCCGCAGAGGGATCTGCTGCGTCTTAAGCGCTTGAACACAGGTCCTTTAAAAGATCCTAATGGATAGAACTCCAAAAGGTATCCTAGCACCCTATGGGTTAAGAAAGGGCCTTCTGAAAGCATCCTGCTTCTCAATGATGTAGCGACTGAAAATTGATGTAGCTCCATGTCTGGTATCCACAGTGGTAGCCCTTTGTGTTGTATACGTTGGTGAGTCTTTGAGTAGCAATACGTGTAGTCACCCTAACCGGAACTTGTTGACAAAGGCCCCGGCTCCGGCTGATCCCAGGAGTGGAGTCCATCACGAGGGCCACTTAGTAGGGTTCAGGCAACTTCCAATCTCACCTTCTAGGTCGTAGGGCCGTCGCAGGGTTCTGGTTCTTGTTCTCGAAGCTGGTTCCTGTAAATGTAGCCTAAAACCATACAGTGAACCCCAGAATTTGGAACATAATTTTAGGAAGGTCCATGCTGGGATTCCCTATACTTTACTGTAAGGGCATGAGGCCAATGATGTTTCAACTTTCTGGCTTCTGCTATATGTTGACCTTGACTCAGGTTTTGGGTTGACTGTTTGATGTTCACCAGACCCCAAAGCTCAGTCGTGGCAAAGGTAGGTGGTCATTGATGGGTCTCAGTGGGTTTCGGGTTTGGGCTTTGCTTCGTGGGCCCTGAACCCTGAACCCTTAACCCTAGAAAACATGTAACCATGGAAGCGACTTGAGGGACTCATATTGGTGGTGAGGCTTTGGTTTCTCGGTTTGCTTAAGGTCCATAGAGCCTACGGGCTGCAGGCATGTAGCCCCGACCTGAGCGATGAGCTCACTGAGAGTACACCTTCTAGTAACTGTTGCAGTACCCCTAAGTTCCCCCAAGAGTAATCCTTACAGTGCCCCTTATAGCCATCCTTATAGTACCTCTTATGGTAATCCTGAACCTTGTTGTAATCTTTGTATTACAGAAGAAAAGTAGTTCATCCTTAACAAGTACAGTGACCCGTACAGTAGTCCTAGTGAGCCTTAAGCTTTGCAGCCGTTCCCTGTCGAATTGGCAGATCCCTCTTGGTCTGTGATGTTGTGGTCTCATGGGCTTAACGCACAGCGAGCCCTGAGAAGGGAAGAGGAAGGGAGGCGTGTCATCAGCTTTAGTGCCCTTAGGATTTGTTTTCAAAGTTTATTGCGCCAAAACCGAACGGTTATTTCAGAAAGAAATTGCACTATAGTTCTAACCTAAACCCTCAAAAGTAAGCAAAATACTGGCCCAATACCTATAAACGGCTATTATTCTACATACTTTTAGGGTCCAGGAAGGGGGCGTCAGAGCGCCGAGCATCAACGTAGGGCTTCAGACCCGATAATTTCAACTCGGCAAGCCTGGGAAGGATCAGGGCACTTTCTGACGAGGCTTAGGGTTTAGGGTCTAGGGTTTAGGGTTTAGGGGGGACGAGGCTTGTGGGAGTTTCCGAAATTAGGGGTACCTTAGTTTGGGATCCTTATAATAAGGATCTTACTATCTAGGGTACTACATTAGGGCCCCCTATTTTCGGAAACTCCCTGGTGGGTAGGGTGACGGCATAACTTGCTACTTGTAGCCGTGACTCACAAGCTACTCAACAACAGCCATACTCGCGCAACTGAATACACTTGTCATTCTGTATACATGGCTATAAGCCCTGGTCATTGGCAATTAAGCCCAAACCACGCTTTGCTCAACCCTACTTGGAGGTTCATGGGTAGTTATAAGGGGAGCTATATGTCCCTTAATATGGGCTATAATTATAGTTACCCTATTTATAACCCCACTTACAACTACCCATGAACCTCCAAGTAGGCCCTAAACCCTATACCCTTATAGAATCCCTATAGATCCCTTTAAAGGGACCATTAAAGGAACCCTTATAGCTACCCATAAACCTCCAAGTAATCCCTAAAACCTAAGCCCTGAACCCTCGACCGGCAGCATACTCTGCACTCGAAAGTTTAGGGTACCCAGAGAGCCCAATACCCCTTAATGAAGGAATACCTAGGGTTCCTTTAAGAGATCTATAGGGTTTAGGGTTTAGGGGAGCTCAATGCCCCTTAATGAAGGAAGATGGCTTAAATTATATAGGGCTTCATATTATGATTTAAGCTATATTCCTTAATTCCCTTATAGAAACCCTATAGATCCCTTTAAGGAACCCGTTAAGGAACCCCTAGGCCTTAAGCTCTATTCCTGAATTGAGGGGTACTGGGCTCTCTGGGTAGAAGGGTCCTAGATCACAGGGACTTACAGGTCTATGGGAGTAATTCGTTTTGGGTTTTAGGAGCTAGGGTTTAGGGTTTAGTGTTTAAAAGGTTTAGCGTTTTAGGAGTTGGAGTTCAGGGTTTAGTGTTTAAGGTTTAGCGTTTTAGGAATTAGGGTCTAGGGTTTAGTGTTTACGGTTTAGGGGCTAGTTGGGTGCAATTAGGCGGTGCGTGATTGGTTTAGGTTTAGAGTCTGGGTCCCGGCTTTCGGGGTTGGCTGCGTTTCGTTTTTGGAAGCTTGTATCTGGGCTTTGGAGTACCATACTTTAATACTTTTTTGGGGACTTGTTACTTAAAGGGAGCCATTATGAACTAAAAGTTTATACTGTTTTCTCCCTGGTTACTTCAAAGCCCAGGTATGTTCTATCCCTAAACCCTGGCCCTGAACGTTCTTTTCGTGTGGCTGCTTTAAACCGCTTTCCCAAGCTGTAAATTCCGTCCCTCGGAGCCCGGATCAAAAAATGGACCCTCGAGTGCTCGTGTGTGCCCAAAGGGGTCGGGGCCACNACCGCTTTCCCAAGCTGTAAATTCCGTCCCTCGGAGCCCGGATCAAAAAATGGACCCTCGAGTGCTCGTGTGTGCCCAAAGGGGTCGGGGCCACATTCTGCAGCAAAACAGGGCCGTTCGTTTCGTGTGCCTGCTCTAAACCATCCGGTGTCCATGTGTGCCCAAGGCGGTCGAGGCCACATTCTGCAGCAAAACAAGGCCGTTCTTTTCGTGTGGCTGCTCTAAACTCTGCTTGCCCTCCGGAAATCTGGAAAACTGTGGCTGATTTTGGCTTACCAAATTCTGTTCATAAAATGTGCATTTAGCCTGGGCCAGGTGCCAATCTCGAGGTCCCCTCCTTTCTTTTCGTGTGGCTGCTTTAAACCCTTCGGGACTCCTTGCTTTGGGCTTCTGAAGCTTAAGATCGAAAAATGGACCCTCGAGTGCTCGTGTGTGCCCAAAGGGGTCGGGCCAACATTCTGCAGCAAAACAGGGCCGTTCTTTTCGTGTGCCTGCTCTAAACCATCCGGGGTCCATGTGTGCCCACGGCGATCGAGGCCACATTCTGCAGCAAAACAGGGCCGTTCTTTTCGTGTGGCTGCTTTAAACCGCTTTCCCAAGCTGTAAACTCCGTCCCTCGGAGCCCTGATCAAAAAATGGACTCTCGAGTGCTCGACAGGGCCGTTCTTTTCGTGTGCCTGCTCTAAACCATCCGGGGTCCATGTGTGCCCACGGCGGTCGAGGCCACATTCTGCAGCAAAACAGGGCCGTTCTTTTCGTGTGGCTGCTTTAAACCGCTTTCCCAAGCTGTAAATTCCGTCCCTCGGAGCCCGGATCTTTTTTACCTGGGAGCTCACGAGCACACACGGGTTTCCCCAGCCCGCCACATTCTGCAGCAAAACAGGGCCGTTCTTTTCGTGTGCCTGCTCTAAACCATCCGGGGTCCATGTGGGCCCAAGGCGGTCAAACATTCTGCAGGGCCGTTCTTTTCGTGTGGCTGCTCTCAACCCTGCTTGCCCTCCGGAAACCTTTGCTCCATTTTGATTCTACGGCAGCAACCTCAGAGTTGTCACAGGCGAGGAAAATTTGTCAGCTTGCCTGTAGCTGCATGAATATCTTCCTGTATTCTGGACGCTTGAGGACTTAAGCTGAGGACGAATGCCCTGGGTGGGTTGTGGTGGGATATGTGTCGGGGTCCACGGACGTGACGAACTCTCTTATGCAAAAAATCTCCGACTTCCGTCGCACATACTTTTTACCGCAACAGTTTGGTCATGCAAGGAGATGCCGGTGTGTCGTGTGAAAGGCTGTGCTTGCGAAACGAGCGGCGGTGTGCACCACAGGTGTTGTGTGTGTCTGTGCGTGGGGGGGTTCGTCTCCTATGTCATTGCTTTTTATTTGGGATGTTGTGTTCTTTTGTTAAATGTTTCTCTCTCTGTGTGTGTGTGTGGTGGCTTGCTGTTCTTCGCTCGTGGTGCTGCTGAGGAAGAAGAGCAACTGCGTCGAGTCGGATTCTCAACAGCGTCGGTTTGCACGTTCTTGGGGTTTTCCGGTGTGTCTGTGCTGCTTGTGGGCCAAGGCATCAACATCCGCTTCTGCCCAGGTGCCGCTGTGAGCATGTGTTTTTCCTGGTTTCCCGTGGATGCCGTTGGTGTGTAGGAGAATCCAAAGAAGGCTAAGCCTGGTGCGGTCACGGCCTTGGTTTCGCTTAAGGAATTGTTTCATCGTTCATTCCGGTGCTGTTTGGTGTGGTTGTTTTGTTCTGATTCTCCATGCCGGTCGGCTTGTATGCTTTTGCATTATTCTGGGGTGTCGATGCTGGTGGAGGCGGAGTTTCGATAGCGGGAGAGAGGGATGGAGAGAGAGGTGGAGAGAGAGAGAGAGAGAGCAATCCGGAAGATTGCTTTCGAGCCGCTGTTGATCAGTTATGTAGGGGAGAGAGAGAGAGAGAGAGAGAGAGAGAGAGAGAGAGAGAGTGAGAGAGAGACAGCGAGGTGCCGCGGCGTGCTGTGAAGAAGCGCCGTCGAGGCGACTTATGGGGTAAGTGGGAGAAAGATAGAGAGAGAGAGAGAGAGATAGACAAACAGTGTGCCAGGTGGACGTGTCGGACGAGCCCGGCGCGCCACCAGAGATCTTGAGCGACAGGCATATGGGCAGGCGGGGGGGTGGGGGGGGCGGGTGACCTAAGTGTTGCCCCCCTCTCCGGGGGCTGGGGTATTGAATCTGTTCTTTGCTGATGATTATAGTTGTTGTTTCTTTTTGGTTTTAGGCTCGGGTTGGGTTGTAGTTAATGCTCGAACCCCCTGCTGTAGCGGCCGGGACAAGCGACCAGATGCGTAAGGAAACTCATACAAAACAGATTCTAGTGTTTGTCTGAACATAGCTGTAACGTTGGTGCTTGTAAGTACTTACGCATCTGGTCACTGGCGGGGCGGCCTTTACGACCGAGGGGTGAGGTTATAATAAGGGGTTCGTTTTCTGTCGGTGGTGGTGGTGCTGGTGATGGTGCTTGTGGCTGTGGTGTAGTAGTGGCGTGAGCTGATATCGGAAAAACATTACAATAGAGTAAAACATACCATCAGATACTATTTGATATTATCTAATGTTTTTTACATAATAGGGCGGTGGTGGTGGTGGTGGTGATGCTGCTGGCGGTGGTGGTGGTGGTAGTGCTGGTGATGGTGCTTGTGGTTGCCGTGTAGTCGTGGTGTGGTGGTGGTGGTGATGCTGGTGGTGGTGGTGGTGGCGGTGGTGGTGGTGGTGGCGGTGGTGCTGCGTTTCGTNTCGTCGGATGTTGGTGGTGGTGGCGGTGGTGGTGGTGGTGGCGGTGGTGCTGCGTTTCGTTTTTGGAAGCTTGTATCTGGGCTTTGGAGTACCATACTTTAATGCGTTTTTGGGGACTTGTTACTTAAAGGGAGCCATTATTTCTCCCTGGTTACTTCAAAGCCCAGGTATGTTCTATCCCTGAAACCCTGAACACTAAACACTAAGCCCTGAACCTAAACCCTAAACCCCTAAACCCCTAAACCCCTAAACCCCTAAACCCTAAACCCTAAACCCCTAAACCCCTAAACCCCTTAACCCCTAAACCCCTAAACCCCTAAACCCTAAACCCTAAACCCCTAAACCCTAAACCCTAAACCTTAGGTGACTGCCCTTAAAGAGCCTCCCCAAACCCTTAGGATCCAAGGGGTTTAGGGCTCCGGATCAATGTTTCGGCTCGCGGTTGTCAGCAACTTCATTCCTCAGCATGGTTAGATCTCCAATACCCAACCTTTTTGGGTTCTTGTATTTTAGTAGGAACCGGAAAGTTTAACCTTATATTTCCGTGGCTTATTGGGGGGTGGTAAGCATGTTTAGGACTGGTCGCAACATTTGCAATCAAACTAGATTCGGCCTTTGCTGCTAGAGACATTGACTGGAGTGATGATTTAGAGTTCAGACCCTAAACTTCTAAACCCCTAAACCTCTAACCAAGCCCTATATGCACTCAATGACTAAGTGTAGCCGCCCCAGATATACTTGCAACCCGCAAAGCCCGTAAGATGGCTGCATGTGATCCCGGAATTATAGAGAGACTTGAAGGTTCAGGGTTTAGGGTTGTTGGAAATTACTTAAAGGATCACGGGATTTAGTAACTAGGGCTATATACAGAGAAACGACTCGTACAACTACATAGCTTATAACACCGCTTAGGGAACTTATAACCCTACTTACTAAGTCCCATGCTCGTCCAAGTACTGGAACTCAAGGCAACCTGTATGGGAGTTTCCGAAAAGAGGGGTACCTTACTTCGGGGTCCTTATAACAAGGATCCGGCTATTTAGGGTACTATATTATGTAGGGTCCCCTATTTTCGTAAGCTCTCGTATGCCTCAGGGTGTAGGGGGGCGAAGCTCGACAGGGTACGCCTCCTGGAACAATCTCAGTTTCACTGCCTAGATTCCTGAGAAGTACCCTTTTGCCCTTTATTTTGCGGCTCCTTATTAAAACAAAATAGCAAGAAAAAGGGTTTCCCTTATTATGAAAGGGCTACTCGGGAACCTAGCTGCTGTGCTGGGGCTGCCACGTAAGACCCCCAACGCCCGACACCCGAAACCCGATCAGGAGCCGAACGGCCCATCCCTTAACCATGTAGCACCTACTTAAAGGATCATGGAACTTGGTAGCTGAATTTGTTAGTAAGTAAGGTATCTATACTTAACTTAAAATCACTGATACCCCACAATTAACGTACCTAAATACCTTACTTACTAAGCCCCAAGATCCTCCAAGTAAGCCTAAATCCGTTATAAATAACCCTAAACCGCAGAATCCCGAAGAAGCCTAGTGTAGGGGCCTCCTTGCCCATACTATTTTGGGGGATTCCTTACTTTCTTATAGTATAATGGTCCCCAAACCCCTCTTCTAATTCTAAAGGCCCCTACATCCGTGCCTCCTAGCCCCGTATATGCCCATATCCGGGATCCGGATCTCCCAAAGCCCTCAAGGAAATGCAGGGTTTAGGGGTTTCGGGTTTTAGGGTGTAGGGTTTCAAGGATTAGGGGATTCGGGGATTAGGGGTTTAGGGTTTAGGGCAAGCTAACAAGGTCTACTCCAGGGATTACCGCACTTTGAGGCAAATAGGTCATCTGCAGGAGTATAGGTAGGCTAGTGCCAATCATCACACACCCTCTGAAAACCTCATGCCCTGCACTGGTTACGGAAACAAAGAGGCTGTACCAGAACAGCTCCAAGTTCAAATGCTCTCCATCCTTAAATTACCGCTAAAGTTCACATGAGAGCCTTAGCCGTTCAAGGTTTAGGGTAAACCCAAACAGACCCCACGGAAGCCTTCAAGAAAGCTGGGCAGCCGCGGGCAGGGGAATTGCCGATGTCAGACGGCACACGAGGAGCGAAAATCAGCAGACCACATCACCTCCAAATCTGCCTCTCCAATGCGGTTGAGGGTTTAATGCTATAGGTTTCGTTTTGTTTAACCTAGTCAGTCTACTAGGTTCCCGAGGCAGCAAAACTTGCTTCGAGAGGGCACTGAGTTTCTTTGCTGCAGCTCGAAGGGTTTTCTTCGAGGATCGGGTATTCGGGGATGTCGGGTTTACAGGGCGTCAATAGTGTTCACAGGGTTTGTGGGGTTCACTGAAACGATCATGGGACTTACTGCAGTACCTAGGGTTGTATATTTGCTAACCGTACGTACAAGTGCTTATAGCCCCGCTCGGGGTACTTTTAACCCTTACTTACTAAGTCCCGTGTTCCTCCCGGTAGGCCCTAAACCCTACAGATCCCTTTATTTAAGGAACCCTTCAAAGACCCCTTTTAAGGATCCCTAAACCCCATGACCTTCCAAGTAGAGTTTCCGGGCTTCGGCTTTCCGGGTCTCGGGACTCATTTCCATCCCAAAGGGTGCATATGGGAGTTTCCGAAAAGTAGGGGTTACCTTAGGGTTCCTTTAAAGGGTTACTGTAAGGGCACTATAAGGGTTCCTTTAAAGGGCTCTATAAGGGTATAAGGGTATAGAGTTTACGAAAAGTCGGGGTACCTTATTTCGGGGTCCTGATGATTAGGGTCCCCTATTTTCGGAAACTCCCAAAACCCTAAATCCTAAACCCTTATAGAGCCCTTTGAAGGAACCCTCATAGTACCTTGATAGTAACCCTTTAAAGGATCCCTTAAAGGGTCCCCTATTTTCGGAAACTCCCATATACCCTGGGCATCAAAATAGCCCAAAAGCCTTACATAGTATGGTCTTTGGGTCCAAAAGCCTTAATAGATGAGTCCTTAGATTCCTAGGGATACTCATTAAGGCATGGGATTTTTAGGCCTCAGGGCCTCGAGTCTTCAAGGGTTTGGGGGTGTAGGGGATCTCGTGTATTGTGCTCTAAGAGCCCCTTTTGATGTTATCCCTGACAGGATTCCTTTAAGGGTTCTAGAGGGGTTGTTATAATATTTCCGTCTAATGTACCTTGAATACCCACTATCAAGGACCATAAGGGCTCTATTAAAGGGCACTTGGGGGGGGGGTTCCTGGTTGAGGTAGAACCTTGGGTTTGGGATGCAGGCCTGTGGTCCGGTTTATCCCCAATGTACTCCTTCAGTATATGGGTAGTTGTCGAAATTATGGTCCCTTTTTGGGTCCCTATTGTAATACGGCACCTATTATTTAGGGTACCCCAAAAGGGACCATAATTTCGACAACCACCCATATACATTGGCCTTAAGGTAGTCAGTATTTAGGTACTTTAGGGCCCCAGTATATGCTATGAATACATGGGCCCTTAGGGCATATCAGTCGTCTCTCCCAGAATGGGATCCAAAAAGTAGATCCTGTAAGGGGGTTCATACAAAGTGCCCTCTAGTAGTTAGAGGCTTGCAAATAAGGGCTGCTGCTGGCTAGATTTTTTGTTCGGAAGGGGCGGCCTCTGAGAACGTTCTACTCGGAGGGCGATGTAGAAACAGCTTTCTCCATACATAGTAGAAAGTAGGGTTATAGTTATAGGAATAAGAACTACTTTTATGCTTTTGGGTAGGTATGTCTCATATAGCCCAAAGGGTCCAAGTATCATTATGGTATATACTTATAGGGTATTTTGGGGGTCTAAGTATATACCATAATGATACTTGGACCCTTTGGGTAGGTACCTAGGATCGTTTGGGTCTGTCGGGGAAAGCCGCGGCCTGAATAGGAAGGAGCTTCTTGATATTGGCACACGAGATCCACACGACCCTTTCAACGTGCTGAATTTCCAAAGCATTATATGAATTATGAATTAAGGGCTTCATGTTGAAGATGTGCATGTGAAGTTGAAGTACAAAGCAGTCTAAAACTAATGTGGTATAGTAGCTCTCTTCAAGAAAAACGTACGTTCGCGGTTCTCTGCAAGGAGATATCCGACTGGACTTGTCGATTGAACACCTGGTTGCCAGCATGACCGGCAAAGACTCACTGGACACACTTGGCATTCTTCAAGCGCGACGTTGCTCAGCCGATCGTGAAGCACTAGATAGGTGTCGCTGTGTTTGAATTGACGCGAAAAGCCGCTTTGCTATTACGCGCGCTGGTCCGAGCTGAGCACTGCTGCCAGGCTTACATCGCCTGCCTTGAAAAGGGGTACCTTCGCCCCTTCTTTGTTGCCGCAGATCAGGACGGGCAGATCGATAACTAAGTAGAGTTTTAAGTACCCTGACTGGAGTTGCCATACGTACAGCCCTTCCCTCCACGAAACCTCACGGCCAAAACCTAGCAACACTTCTTACACAGGCCGAAGATTCGCCTTTAAAGGTAAACCCCAAAACCCCAAACCACATAAAACAATATCATTGTAAATCCCCTGAAGAACCCCGAGGTTCCTGCGTAGTACCCTTTTGCCCTTTTGGTTTAGGGTCTCCTGATTATCGAGGGGTTAAACCAGGATCCTAGACCCTTGTGTGGCTATTCGAAGGCTGTCTCATTCCTTCACGGATGACCCCGAGCAGCTGCAAGTGGTGATGGGCTCCAAGGCTGCATCTGTGACGGTCTCGAACCCTCTTGGAGCGTCCTTTAAGGGTTCCTCTAAGGGTTCCTTTAAGGGTTCTATGAGGAGTCTATAAGGGGTACAGGGTTTAGGGTAGTTGTAAGTCGAGCCAGTAGTCTTTTCCCTATGCTTCCATGGACCTTATTACTGCGTCCTTAGGGGTCCGGGGAACCTTTCTCGTCACCGTATGCTATTGGGCCTGTTCTGTATAGGGACCCTTGGGGGTATAGGGGGGAGGGGTGTAAGGGACTATATACTTCCTCAAATAGGCCCTGATAAGGTCCTTATTATGGGCATTAAGGCCCCTACCCCCCCTCCCCCCCTACCCCGCTAAGGGTCCCTATGACAAACCCCCAGTGCTGAACCCTTAACCTCCTCCACCTCGTCAGCGCCGAGCCCTGAACCCTAATGCCCCAGGCCGTAACCTTAAACCCGGAGCCACGAAACCCTAAACCCTATAAACCACAACCCCTGAACCCTGCCAGGCGGTGTGGTACGGTAGTTCCGGTTGTACTTCGTATTTGCGCAATGGGTTCTGACCTGAGGCAGCTTTACCTAGTTTTGTAGCCAAGCCCTTCAAAGGGCTTGTATTGTAAAGCTTTCTCTATCAGCAGAGACCCACCTCATCCAGACGCTAACAGTGCTCAGCTAATATGTCCGTAGAGCTAGCAGGTAGAAAGTTCTTCGGGCTCATGGTATGTGGCCCAGTGACCCAGCGACCCAGATTTCTAGCGAGATCCCTTAAGTTAAGGGCCTTAACTAACGGGTTTTGGAGCTGGAGTACTTGGACCTTCCAGTCAGCCTAAGACCCCGCTTCATCAGCAGCCAACAACCCAGAGGGTCCATATACCATACCATTATGGAATCAGGCCCTCAAAACCATAATGGGGATGGTTTTTTGGGTACCTAATTCCATCATGGTAGTGTATAAAGACCCTCAGCCGTATACTCCCTACACCCTATAATTAGAACCCTTAAAAGAACCCTTACAGGAACCCTTAAAGGAGCCCTTAAGGGAACCTTAGTATATATGGACCCTCTGGGCAACTTACGAGTTTCGGGGCTACACCGACACAGCGTCACAGCCCTAGCCCGTAGCAACTCATGACACACCTTGCCAGACCGCCCAACTACCCTCAGTTACACCCCAAATACCCACTGTCAAGGACCACAAGGGCCCCATTAAAGGGCCATTGAGGGTCCTGGTTGAAACAGAAGCTTACGCCCTACCCCTAAACCCGAAACCCTAGAGCTCCCGGCTACGGTTCCTGAGGCCAGCTCCAGCAGACGCAGGCACGCCAGACTCGTTGCCCCAAAGGGACCATGAGGGTCTCAGGTACCTATGAGGGATAATTTTAGGGCTTCCTTTAAGTAAGGGTTCCTTTTGGGGTTTCCTTTCGGGCTCCGTTTAGGGCTTCCTTTAGGCTTGAAGGGCTCCTTTATGGGGAATACTTACCCAAAACATAAAAGTAGTTCCTACTATAGAAACCCTACATTCCACAATATTAGGACTGAGGGCCCTGTGAACTGTACTTGGGAAGGGGGCAGGATTTGTGGTTTATGTGGAGGGTCCATTTATCGGGGCCGTTTGGATACTTGTAGGGCGCAGGGGGTTTACCTGGACCTTAAAGTATGTAGAATAATAGCCTTTTATAGGTATTGGGTCATTATTTTACTTATTGTTGGGTGGTTTAGGTATTGGCCTGCTGGACTGTATGCACAAACCCAGTCAGCGCAGCTTGGTAGACTGCCCTCAACCCGAAACCCTAAATCCTAAACCCTAAGCTCTGTTATAGAACCTTTATGATATTCCTTAAACGGAGCCATAAACCCGAAACCCTAGACCCTAAACCCTAAGCCCTGTTATAGAACCCTTATGATATCCCTTAAACGGAGCCATAAACCCGAAACCCTACACCCTAAACCCTAAGCCCTGTTATAGAACCCTTATGATATCCCTTAAACGGAGCCATAAACCCGAAACTCAAGACTGAAGGAGATGGAGGAGAAGGATGACCTCCTCCTCCACCAAAGCGAGAAGGCAGTTCGGAACACAGGGAGCACTGTAGACGTTCTCCGCAGCCTTGGCTTTTGGAGTTTTAACCTTCAGATCCTGAAGTCCCAAGCCATTCGGCACTCAATCGCTAATTTGTGGTTGGAGGTTCAGGGTTTCAAAAGAGGGTTGAGGGTTTGGGGCCAGGGTGCCGCTTCTTCAATCACAACCCTACACACCAGATACTCCGCCCCCTGATTCTCCCAATAGTGCGGCGATGAGCTGCCTGAAACCCCGCCAGACGAAGACGAGCCCATGACCTTGAAAGCCTTCCAGGAAAAGACCACAAAAGCCCTAAATCCCCAAGGCCCTTTTTGGCCCTAACCCTCAAGCCCCCCAGAAGACAATCTCCCAAACCTTAAATGCTGAAACCCTGGCCCCAAGCTCTAAAACCCCAAACTCGACACCTTCCCAGACTCCTATGAGATCCCTCAAAGCAACCGATAGGAAGAAGACTCCGAATAGCCAGTGCCATGAGCCCCAAAAACCCTAAGCGCTTCCTCATCAGACAGTCGAAGGCCGCTTAACTTCTGTAGACTAGAATTTGGGACCGAACCCCTAAATTTGGTACTTCGGACCCTTAGTTAAAGAACCCTGACTATAGAGAACCTTGTCGAAGCCCATAAGCTGGGCTTTGGAGTACCATACTTTAATACTGTTTTTCTTAAAGGAACCCTTGTGAGATAAGAGTCTATGCTTTTTTCTCCGTGGTTACTTAAAAGCCCAGTAAGAGAAGCCTATCGAACCCTAAACGAACCCTTTCACCCTACAAGAGCCCCCCCATAGCAGTTCCCTTTTGGGGTTCATATTTTAGAACCCTATAAGGTAATCCCAAACAGGAACTACTTTGNGGTGGTCTGCATACCGTAGTCCTGCAGCAACACGATATACCTAGTACCATAATGCCATAAGCCCTCAAATACCCTACACCACAATCGCACCCTAAACCCTAACCCTAAAAGCTATAAACCCTATATAAGCCCTATAGGCCCTAAGCACTAGAAACCCTATATACCCTGTAAAACCCTATATAGACTCTAGAAGCCCTAAACCCCTTACCGTATAAACCCTAAACCCTTTACTCTATTTATAAACCCTTTACCCTATAAGCCCTAAACCCTAAACCCTTTACCCTATAAACCCTAAACCCTTTACCCTATAAGCCCTAAAGCCTGTCGAGCCCTATACAGCACAGGAGGCCCGTGCGGCCGCGCAGCAGGCACTGGACCAGGCGAACTCGCTGCACCAGGCGCCGACCTTTAGGGCTCTAGGGCTCCTTCATAGGGATCCCTTAAAGGGATGTATAAGGGTTCCTAGAGATCTATAGGGTCTATAGGGCTCCTTCATAGGGATCCTTTAAAGGGATGTATAAGGGTTCATAGAGATCTATTAACAGGGGTCACTTTATATGAATTAAAGGGGTTTCTGGGCTGTTTGAGAAGGGTTCCTCTAAGGGGGTTTAGGGCTCCTTTAAAGGGTTCCTTGGAAAGGGTTCCTTTAAAGGGGTTTAGGGCTCCTTTCAAAGAGTGTAGGGCTCCTATGAAGGGGTTTTGGGTTCCTTAAACGAGTTCCCTAAACCCGAAACCCCTAAACCCTAAACCCCTAAACCCCTAAACCCTAAGCCCCTAAACCCTGAGCCCCTAAACCCTAAACCCCTAAACAAACCCTAAACCCCTAAAGGTCCTTGAAAGGAGTACCTGAAGCGAGCTCATAAGGCTCCTTTCAAGGGAACCCAATACAGTGAACCCCAGAAAGTTGGAACATGGGTTTAGGAGGATTGGTGCTAGGATCCCCTTTGCTTTACCTTAAGGGCATGAGGAAAATGATGTTCCAACTTTCTGGCTTCTACTCTAGGGTCCTGGAAGGCTCCTTTAAAGGGAACCAATTCCCTGGATTTGGAGTGCCCATAGGCCCCAAAGTGGTTCCGTTTTGGGGTTCATATTTGGAATTCTATAAGGTAATCCCAAAAAGCAACTACTTTGGGGCCTATGGGTCCATACTTTCATACTTGTTTTTGGAACTGTTCCTTAAACGTCCCAATAGATCACATGAAGCCAGAATTGTAAGTGACCGTGCAGCATTAAGCTGCCGCAGTATTTCCTTAAGATTAAAAGGAGAGCGTGAGCATCCATCGGCATCCCCTTCGGCTTCCGTTGGACGGATAGTATAGAAGCTGCAGTAATTGCCAAACGGGTTTAGGAGTGTTTCCTGTGGATTCCACAGGGCCTTCTTATTGCACCCTAAACCCTGAATCCCTTACAGAAGCCGCAAAGGAACCCATTAAAGGAACACTGTTCTAGTTGTTAAGGCCCTTATAGTATGAGGGGCCATTTCGCTTCCAAAGCCGAGGGAGACCGGCCCAATGACCTTAATTTGGAACGTAAACCTTAGACTCCCCCCCCNCCCCCCCCCCCCCCCCAACTAACCTCTAATGTACCCTGAATGCCCACTATTAAGGACCATAAGGGCTCTGTTAAAAGGGCCCTTGGGGGGGTCCTGGCAAACCCCCCCCTAAACCCTGAACTCGAAACACTATTAAGGACCGTAAGGGCTCTACTAAAGGGCAATTGCTATAGACCCCTTATAGAACCCTATAGATCCCTTTGAAGGAACCCTAGAGATCCCTAGGGGGGTCCTAGTTAAGGGCATCTTTTTTTTTTCAGGGTTGTGTGCTCAAGGCCTTGGGGTTTCGGGGGGGGTTAGGATTGAGTTAGGGGTTTAGGGGTTTAGGGGTTTAGGGGTTAGGGGTTTAGGGGTTTAGGCTCTAGTCCCTATAGTGCTTCTTGAAACCTGTACGCCTTGACAAGCCCCCAAAACCTGCAAACTCTTGACCCTGACCGTCCCCTCCAACAAAATCCCTGGGCTTTGGAGTGCCATACTTTAATCATCTTTTTCTTAAAGGAACCCTTATGAAATAAAAGTTTGTACTTTTTTCTCGCTGGTTACTTAAAAGCCCAGATCCCCAACACCCCAAAACCAATTCTAACCCCCCCGACTCAACAACTTACCAACTTACCATAAGTTTGCAGTGTACCTGGAGGGTCATACCTACCCTTTTTTAGGGTACCTAGTTTTATGGTTAGGATCTCCTATGTAGAAAAGTAGGTACCTTAAAAAGGGGTAGGGTATGAGCCTATAGGTATGGTGTAAACCCCAAATCCTCAAGCTACAAGACTTGCTGACTGCTCGAGGCTGCCGAGGCCGCGGAGGAGCAGGTGACAGTGAGGGATTCCTGTCTTTGCATGTCGGTTTTTGGGGTACTATAATGCCTAAATATTCCCGAAGGTGAACTTTTAGTTTAAATTTTGGGATATTTTCTGGACAAGAGAAGGGTAAGGGGTGTTTGTCAGAAGGTTTAGGAGGTTTAGGCTTGGGTCCGGTGCTTGACTTGTGCTGGGTTCTGGAGTAGCGAGGTAGTCGCGCGAGAAGCCGTGACCACAGCACCTTACCCAGAGGGTCCATAAACACTACTATTATGGAATTAGGTCCCTAAAACCATAATGGGAATGGTCTTTCAGGGCCTAATTCCATAATAGCAGTGTATATGGACCCTCTGGGTTACCATAGCCGAAGCGTAGCACAGTGGAGCTCCCCAGTGGACTCCTTGCGTTTTTGCGTGTGTTGCTAACCCAAAGGGTCCAAGTATCATTATGGTATATACTTAGACCCCCAAAATACCCTATAAGTATATACCATAATGATACTTGGACCCTTTGGGTAAGCATGACTGTCCGGCACAGCGACACTATGGCTTTGACAACCGAACAGCAGAGGTGCTACAGACTCTCATGACTTGGTGCGTGCACCCCCGACACATATCCGCGCATGCAGCATCTTGCACGCGCGCACGCACCCACAAGCCAGATTCAGCATCTTGTTAAGCTAGGGTGTAGGCTTGGCATGAGTTAGGACAGCCGTCAATGTTCCCAACTAGCCGGGAATGCAGGGCTTCTGGAAAATGTGCTGGTCTTCTTCCTGTCGTCCTGCAGCCTACAGCCGTAAGCCCTGCTTAAAATAAAGATCACAGGACTTGAACATTTTCCCACAGCGTTGGCCCCTTTTAGAACCCTTATAGGAACTCCTTAAATGCACCCCCTGAAACCCAGAATCCCAGCCCTAAACCCCTAAACCCTGCACCCATAAACCCCTAAACCCCTAAAGCCTGCAGCCTAAACCCCTACCTGGACCCCAAAAGTATGTAGAAGAATAGCCGTTTACAGGTTTTGGGCCACTATTTTACCTACTTTTGGGGGTTTAGGTAAACCCCTGAACCTCCAAACCCCAGGCGCTGAAGACACAGCAGCGGAATAAGGACCTGGCAATGAAGGCCAGGACCGGAGATGCCAACCTCCTAAACCAACCCTGAAGGATGTAGAGTTTAGGGGTCAAGGGCTTAGGGTTTAGGGTTTAGGGTATTTAGGGTTTTTAGGGTGTTTAGGGATTTTGGGTTTGGGGTTAGGGCTAGGGGTTCAGGGTGTAGGGTTTGGGGCGTCAGGGTTTGGGGTTTAGGAACTGATTCGACCGGGAGCGCTAAACTCCTAACTTACTAACGCCTCGATCTACATACCTGGACCCCAACAGCAGTAAGAAGAGCAGCCTTTGTAGGATTTGGACCATTATTCTACTTGCTATGAGGGTTTTAAGTAAGGTTTAGGGTTTCTGGGTTTTGGTTTTATACAGATATATCCAATGGGAGAACTTGAAACTTTTTGGTTTGGAAAGTTTGAGAAGTTATTTTGGTTGGGCCCGAAGGGACCAGATTTTTTGAAAGAACAACCGGCGCGGGCCACGGCACGAATGTCCCGCGGCGACTTGGCCAGCCCGTGGGTCTGCGCCACCGACGCACGGGTGCGACCGTGGCGTTTCCGAAACGCAATCCCAAAGGCTCCATGTATCCATAGTGTAGGTACTTAGGCCTGGAAGGGGTCCCTATATGGGTATACTTCATGGACTATGGGCACATGGAGCCTTTGGAACGGACACATCCGGATCATTTGATCTGTATGACAGCAGGACACATGGGCTGATGTGCTTGTGGAAGCCCCCGTCCCTCTCTGCACGCCTGCGGGCAGTGCAAGCATATTCCACAAAGTTGTATTTTGTTTTGGAGCCTGTTGAAAGCGCGCTCGCACGCGCCTTACTAGAAGCACTCCTCCCCAATTGCGCTGCAGGTGTCGTTCGCCCGGGACCCCCCAATTCCCATCTAATTTAACCAAAGCCACTCAGACCCTGAGCCAGCCCCCAAACCCTGGGATCCCCCAATTCCCTTCTAACTTAATCGAAGTCGAAGCCACTCAGACCCTGACCCCGGTCCGAGGGGTCACTTAGACCAGATTATTCAAGCCAAAAGTTTTGGTCGGGGGGGGGGGGGTATATTAAACGGGCCGCCACATTAAACCCCCCCAACCCCAGCCCCAAACCATCCCAAACCCTTATAAGCACGCAAGACAGCTAAAGCCCATCAACCCTTGAACCCTCATTTTTTCTATAATTACTCTATATCGTTAAATGCGAAATGCAAACACATTCAAACTTTCCCAAGAAATACCGTTGAGCCTTAGACTTTCCTAAACTCGAAGAGCCCTCGAAGTGATCCCGTGAACCTCTAAGATGCCAACCCTGTAAGAGCCCCTGAGAGCAAAAGTTTAGGCCAAAGTCTTGGAGCAGCGGGCGCGCATGGAGGGTGCTAAGGCAACCGGCCACACAATTGTTCAGAGGGTTCTTTATCAGGGCTTTAGGGGCTTCGAGTTGACGTATATTCGATGATCCTAAACAGCAGGTACTATGCTAGCATTACTCGGTGTGGTTTCTCAAGGGGCCTTTTCATGATGTATATTGGCTGAGCTTTTTAAATTTAGGGTTGAGAACAGGGGCTTGTGAACTATAGCACAATTGTTTACAAAGTGCATCACTGCTAAGGCAAGTGAAAGTGTTCGAAGGGTGTAGGGTTTTCGATTCTAAGTAGACTCATGGTAAGACGAAGTAGTCTCCAAGCTCGCTTGCATTCAGGCATCGCTACTGTGGCGTTCATTCACAGAGCATTGTGGTTATGGGGGGTGGGGAAGAGTCCTACTTGGGCATCCAATCGCCTACTGTGGCAAGGTTGCACGGGCTGGACCCAGTTTTCAAGGTAAACCAAGAGGTACTGGGTTCTTGGGATCCTCGCATAACTCCGATTGGAGAACGAACAGCAAGCTTACACCTCAGTGTTTAGGGCTTTGGGATGCTTTGGGTTTAAGGTCCAGGATATCCCCCTTTGACTCCCTCGAAGCCTGTCAGAATAGTATTCACCGCCTATGTTGTTCAATGTATATCCCTTACATGAAGATCACTAGGAATCTAGATTTAGGGTGTATGACTGAGAAGAGTACCGGCTCATGATGTACCTATGCTTTCGGGGTCCTGATATTCTGGGTGTTCCTTAGGAAGGACTTTAGGGTTTAGGGTTTGGGGCTAAGTATTCTTTCGAATGCAAACCCAACGGGTGATTTAGCATGCTAGATCTGGTTTGGGTCAAAGGGGCTTGTAGTACAAAGCAACCAACTATTTAGTGTCTTTGTTAGGTCCCAGTGGTATGTAATGTGTCGCGACCACCAGTAGTCCCATGGGAGCCATTCGGACATGGTTCCTGGGAAGCGCCCATTTCCGCAATAAGAATGACTGCAGCTCTTATGGGTTCGGGGTTTATCGGGTGGGTTAACTTGAGGTTGAGACCAGTAAAGTGGAGGAGCACGGGACTCAGTAGTAAGTAAGGTTAGCGTAAGGTAGGATTATAAGCAAGTACACGTACGGTTATACCTAATTATCTATAGCCCTAGCCTAGCTACTCAGTGCCATCATCATGTAAGCACGGCCTAAGCCTCAAGACTCTACAGCCGGCCACCCTAACCCAGAGCCTGGCGCCCTCAACGCTGACCCTGAGACTCGGAACCGGAACCCTAAACCCTAAACCCGAAGCGCTGGCTGGACCCCAGCAGTACTGTTGATGGACAAAATCCTGCATTACCCATTACAAGGAATATACCATAATTCCCATAGTTTAGAGTCCTTAAGGTCATGCAGGACTTTGTCCATCAGCAGTATGTAGCATAATCGCCTTTTGTGGGGGGGGGGTTGTGTATACTTGGAGGTTTACTGGGCTTTGGAGTACCATACTTTTATACTTTTTTCTTAATGGAACCCTTATGAAATAGAAGTTTATACTTTTTTTCTTAATGGAACCCTTATGAAATAAAAGTTTATACTTTTTTCTCCCTGGTTACTTAAAAGCCCAGTTTAGGTAGTCCGAAAACGCCACAACCTGGAGCTCCATGGTCCCGTGTACTTAAAGGATCATGGGACTTAGTAACTAGGGTTATAAATAAGGTAACTATACTTATAATTACTTATAACTTATAACCCCAATTAGGGGACTTATAACCTTACTTACTAAGTCCCCTGATCCTCCAAGTACTTCGATCCCATATGACAGAACCCTTCAAAGTACCAGTATATACTACTGTACACTGTAGGACCATCTTATGTCACAGGATCCGTAGTACTTCTTGGGGGTAGTCATCCAACTCTCAATCTTAATAATGCAGAAACGCCACTTTCTGCGATGTAGGCACTTAGGACCCTTTCACTCCTCATGAAACGAGCCAGCTCTACAGCGCGCAAAATGCCAGGTCGCTGCAGTGTCGAAGGCAGTGGCCAAGATGGCGGCGGAAAAGGACAAGCAAGCTGTTCTTGGGGTGTTATTGCGTTTGTAAGGATCGGACGAATTTGGCAGTCGTTGGGCGCCAAAAGCTGCAGAGGCCGGCAGGACAACCCAAAGCTGGAATTGGGCCGCGGAATGACGTCAACGACCTCAGGAAATGACACTTGATTTCTTCCGGAAGCTCAACGTAAAGCAAACGATCCTAGCACTCAGGGCCACAAAGACACTTCATCTCGCGGCGGGGCCGGTGCTTATCGGTGGCAGCCGCGAATGTGAAAGAGGCGTCTTTGGAGGCTGCCAATGATCATGATCTTCGCTTCCGGGAAGCTGAAGCACACCTGGAAAAGGACTTCGTTGACTTGTCTGAGGAGCCTGCGGCCCCGGCCGAGGAGACGAACCGTGCTGTTCAAGGTCCCGACAGGCATGCAGCTGCCATCGAGAGGCAGACAGCGTTCTTGACGCAGATGCAGGCAGCAACCCCATAAAAAACCGCACTTGTCCAGAAATTCATGCAGATGCGGGCCATAGTGCCTGACATGACTGTTGGCATCTTTGCCTATGGGTACGCTTTCAGCAAGGTAATCAGCGAAATCAGACTTTACTAAACCCCCTGAGACCTAAACCCTAAACCCCCCTAAACCCTGAACCCTAATTCTTGGGTGAACAGATATGGGCAGATGACAACGAGCGGTTTCGGCACACCCTGAATCAGGCCAAGGGTCTTCCCCTGCGGCCTACAGTTTAGAGTTTAGGGCTTTGGGTTTAGGGCTTAGTGCTTTAGGGTTTAGGGTTGGTCTACTTAAAGGAGAAAGGGATGCAGCGAGTGTTAAAGAAGCGGTAGCTATGCAGGATTAGGTTTCAGTTGCTTTTTGCCGCTACTTCCGCATCTCATATGGTAGTTTCCAAAACTAGGGGGGGCCCAAACTAGTACCCTAAATAGTAGCATCTTTATCCTAAGGACCCCAAAATTAAGGAACCCCTTATTTTCGGAAACCCCCATATGAACTTGTCTAGGATGGCATGGGCCAGCCCTGAGCCCTGAACCCTTAATGTAGGGGCCTTAATAATTACAGTGGGGTTCCTTTAAAGGGTTCCTTGCAGGGATACTATAAAGGTACTATAAGGATTTAATGTAGGGGCATGAAAGAATTGGAAAAGGAATAGGGTTTGGGGGCGCCTTGTACTATAACTATATTAAGGAACCCCCAAAACCCTGTTCTAATCATGAAGGCCCCTACATTAAACCCTAGCCCGGTTCCAGGACTGGATGGCCTGGGCCTGAAGATGTTTGCAACTCCCGGGACACTCTATGTCGTAGTCTTGGAGTAGCAGTAGCAGTAGCCGTTAGCAGTACCCAAGACAAGTGCTAGGCTGTTTTGGAGGGTGCCTTGGGTGCAACAATACTGAACCCCCGAAATCCCTTCGAGCTCGAAACCCCTTTCGAAGCCAGATGCCTTTTGCAGCCTAAACCCTGAACCTTAAACCTGTGTAAGTCTGGTCGAGGAGCAGATTCGCGCGAGTGATGATGAGCAGTAGCTGCGCTTTTGATGTCAACACCACTTGGCGGTTGCTGGCCCGATGCCCTGCAAATGCAGGTTTAAAAAAAGCTGCCCAACTCCTAATTAAGCCCGGTCTACCCCCCCCCCCCCCCCAAGTAGTTAGGGTCAAGTTTTAGGGCGTATAGGTTGCGGAACAGGAACCCCGATGAATGCCAGGGGTCGCTGAAGAGGGCCGAGGCTGAGCTAGGTGTTATGCCAAAACGTCCCAAGTACCTATGTGGGGAATACTAACCCAAACCATAACCTGGTATGTTTAGGGTTATAGGATTTAGTCAGGGTTTATGAATAAATGGGGACTACAGGGCTTATGTGTACTATAGAAACCCCACATTGAACGATGTAGGTACTTAGTATCCTTTGCCTTTGGAGGTCTTACATTTATGGCTTTAGGTTTCTCGGGCTTCAGGGTGGACCCTACTTAAAGAATCATGGGACTTAGTAACTAGGGTTATAATAACGGTTATAATTAGGGTAACTATACTTATAATTACTTATAACCCCAATTAAGGTATTTATAACCCTACTTACTAAGTCCCATGATCCTCCAAGTACCCTAAGGCTCCAAACAGGGTCTTGGGCCTTCTGGGGGAGGGTTTCGGCTTTGGGGGCCAGGGTTTGGGACCTTACTCCAAGGGTCCGGGAGCCTTAGGGTGGGGTCTTTTCTAGGCTGGGGTGAAGTCGCACCTTAAACTGCCGAAACCTACCCTTTTGACGGTCCTGATACAGATTGAGATTCTGCAACAAGGACTTTGTCAAGGTCCATGTTGGGGATGCCTGAAAGCCATATAACACGGCTGTGCATCTGCATCAGGCTTTCTTGCAGCCAGCAATTGGGATTCTGGGCTTCCGGACTACGGCTTCAGGCTTTGGGGCTTGCCTGGAGCCCAAAGGCATATGCAGAATAATTGTCAGTTTTTTTTTTGGGGGGGGCTTTAGGTCAATATGCCACACCCAAAGCCCAAACCGCTCTTGACCTTTGTGCTTGGCGATGGGCTCACAGAAAACCTGTGAACCCACCTCTGTTTGAGAAACTACAACGTTCCAAGTTCCCGAATGTTACCTGTCCCGGGTAAGACTCCATGTAGCTATATACTGGGCTTTGGAGTACTATACTTTTATACTTTTTTCCTTAATGGAACCCTTATGAAACAAAAGTTTATACCTTTTTTCTCCCTGGTTACTTAAAAGCCCAGTATAGATCATTCCTGGGCCTTAAAGAGGGTCCTAATGGGGGCTCCTATAAAGTAGCCTTAGTAGTATAGGGCCCCAAATTAGGGGATCTACTTTCTAGATCCTCCCGGGGGTCTGGGTATATGGGCACCTTACCAGGCCTCAGTATATGGGAGTTTCCGAAAATTAGGGATACCTTTTTGGGGGTTCTTATAATAAGGATCCTACTATTGAGGGCACTATATCAGGGTCACCTATTTTCGGAAACTCCCATATACTTTCTAGGTGCATGGAGCCTTCGTGTTGGTGCACACAGCCATTGAGAGTATACTCACTTACAGGATCATGGGACTTAGTGCCTAGGGTTATAATTAGGGTAACTATACTTACAACTACTTAGAACCCCATTTCAGGTGCTTATAACCTTACTTACTAAGTCCCATGATCCTCCAAGCAGGCCTGCAAAGCTTTACTCGGCCACGCTCTGGACGATAGCAGTGATGCAGGTATCCCAGCCAACGAAACTATGGGCTCGAGTGACAGGATCTGCTTTCATATGTTCTTCCACATCATCTTCATGCGGTCAGCTTCAGCCAAATTTGGCGTCAGTTCTTTATGATGTGGAGGGTCCTTTCTGTATTGCTTCTCTTTGTTGGATTTCTGGCACTTCGATTTGCAGCCATGCTTTGCATGTGCTGCGAGTCTGCGGACGACAAGGCTGGCATCTTGCACAGCAGGTGTTGGCTTTGGGTTTAGGGATAGAAGCTGCTTAGCGCTTAAGACAGACGGCAGTGGTTTTTGGCTTCAAGCTACAGAAATCTACTTGTGCAGGCAGGTTCCGGGAAACAGCTCAACCCTAAACCCTAGACGTCCCTTTTCAAGCCCGGAACCCCTGAACCCTAAATCCGTAATCCCTAAAGTTTCCTAAACCCCTGAAACGCTGGACCCTGCATCATGAGCCCCGAAACCCCTAAATGCTTGGACCCTTAAACCCCTAAACCCCTAACCCGTAAACCCTTTCCCCAAACCCCTGAACCCCCAAAACCCGAAGCCCCTAAACCCTGAACCCCTAAACCCCGAACCCTCAAACCCCGAACCCTCAAACCCAGACCTGTGCTAAGCCCTGAACCGTGGCTCTCCGGCCGCGAGACTTCTGCTTGAGAAAGGCTGTTGTTCTGAGACCCCTGGTGCCCAAGACCCCTTAGCGAAGGAATATTTGGGGTTTAGGGGTTTAGGGTTTAGGGAGATATGTACATACATACACACATGCATGCATACATACATATATACATAGATACATACATAGACACATACACAGACAGACAGACAGACAGAGACAGAGAGACAGAGAGACAGAGAGACAGAGAGACAGACAGACAGAGAGACAGACAGACAGACAGACAGACAGATACAGATACCGCTGATATGGATACGGATACAGAAGCAAATAAGGGGCACACGTACAGGTACATGTACATAACTAATTACATCTTCTACCCCGCATACATTACATATATCACACATATGAATCTACATTGCATATAGTTATTCCATACATACATGTGCAAAGTTTACGTTTTTTTTGAATATAGTATCTATATTACATCTATTACATGGGTGGTTGCCAAAATCAGGGTCCCTTTTTGGGTCCTTGTTATAACACGGCACCTATTATTTAGGGTACCAAAAAGGACCCTAATTTTGACAGCCACCCACATGGTTGTATTTCTGACTTCAGGGTGTTGGGCCTTTTGGGGAGCCTTTGTCTCGTGCTGTTGTCTGGTGGAGCTCTTAGGGTTTGGGGGTTTGGATTTAGGGTCTCATAATTACAGTAGGGTTCCTTTAAAGGGGTCTATAAGGGCTACTATAAGGATTTAGTATAGGGGCATAAGAATTACCTACCCTAAGGCTCGTAAGAGGGTCTTGGGCCTTCTTGGGGAGGTTTGGGGGCTGGGGTTTGGGACCTCACTCCAAGAGTCCAGGAGCCTTAGGTTAGGGCTCAGGATGTTCAGTTGTTCAAATACTAGGCTAAGCATATATCATATACCCCAGTAACTTACTATTTCGGTGGTTGCCAAAATTAGGGTCCCATTTGGATCCTTGATATAATACGGCACCTAGTATTTAGGGTAACCCCAAAAAGGGACCCTAATTTTGACAACCACACAAATAGTAAGTTAATGGGGTATATGATATATGCTTAGTAACCTAGTATTTGAGCAACTGAACATCCGTATATCAGATAATCCAGGAACTTACCCCTAAGGCTCAAAATGGCCCAAAAGCCTTATATAGCATGGTCTTTAGGCCCAAGGGGCCTCGACATATGAGTCCTTATACCCCAAGGGTCCAAGTACCTAATAATCATATACTCTCCAAAATCCTAACCTACATAACCGAGTACCTGATTATTGGGTTCTTTGGACCCTTGGGGTTACTATTTAGGAATCCGGAGCCCTAGGCTCGCTTCAGGATGTTATGTTGTTTGGGTGTTTCAGGTCTTTTGGCTTGCCTGTAGGAGTTTAGGGTTTGGGGTAGGGGTTTCGGTTTTAGGATAGGGGTTTAGGGCTTCGGATAGGTGATTAGGATAGGAGCTTTGGGTTTAAAGTGGGGGTTTCAGGGCTTTTGGCTTGCCTGTACCGATTGGCGTGGCTGAATCCTAGTAGTAGAGTAGGTGACCTCTAACCTTTTTGGGGTTTTTTAATCCCAATATGTTCCCGAAGGTTAACTTTTGGTTCCCCAGGAGACTCGACAAGTAGGGAATGCATAGAGCAACGCCCATCAATGGAGGAGGCAAACGTGCTAGTGGCCAACGAGAATTCCTCCCTGATGGCCGTATGCGATGGGCATGACGGCAGCTCATGTTCTCAAATCTTTGAGCGCAAGCCTGACCGATGCCATGACCAGCGGATGTCTCAAGAATGGGTGCACGACTCCGCAGACTCTACAGTGTGCTCAACAGCGTTGTTGTGCCAAATGTGACATGGCTCATCGGCCGGTGTACAGGGGTTTAGGGTTTCGGGGTGTAGGGGTTTAGGGTTTAGGGGTTTGGGGTCTAGGGGTTTAGGGTTTAGGGATAGAGACGGTCACCTTGTTGGATTATGATCTAGAAAAGATCCGGTCGCTCTGCAGAGCCTATCTTTGGAGGTGTCTTTTAAGCGCCATTTACTCAGTTACTCTCTAAAACGCAGGTTCAGTGGCCCCCCCGAGATTGAGGGTTTTGCGGTTTCGGGTTAGGTTCTTGGGCTTTCCGTGGGAGGGTTTCGGCTTTAGGGGCTAGGGTTCGGGATCTCACCATTACAAGGGTCCACGAGCCTTACTTGGAGGATCAGGGGACTTAGTAAGTAAGGTTATAAGTCCCCTAATTGGGGTTATAAGTAATTATAGGTATAGTTACCTTATTTATAACCCTAGTTACTAAGTCCCATGATCCTTTAAGTAGGGCAACGCCCCGAAGCCCCCAGCTCAAAACCAAAGCCATTGGCTGCAGGGGTCCTCCGTGATGGTGGACCAGGCGGGTGGCCACTAAAGCCGAAGATCAGAAGTAGCTGGTTCAGTGTCTTAGGGTAATTCGGTTTAGGTATCCAAGAGCCTTAAGCTTAAGGTAAACTCAAAATCACTCAAATCCTTACACCTACCCTAAGCTTCCTGGACCCTTGTAGTGAGGTCCCAAACCCTCGCCCCCAAAGCCGAAACCCTCCCCCAGAAGGCCCAAGACCCTGTTTGGAACCTTAGGGTACACCCTAAATCCTGCTAGAACCCTTGCTACCCTTCTTCAAGCGCAATGAAGAAAGCCCTTCTAAAACCCTCTACATATAAGCGTCAAGTTCCAAAAACTCTTTGCCCTAATCCTTGTCTTACATTGCACATATATATATATATACATATATGTATATATGGTGAAAAACTGCATACATACGCATATACAGAATACATACATACATACGTACATACATACATACATACCTGGACCTACAGACGTACATACGTACAACATACAGATAATGAATGAAACTGTCGTGAGAAAAGCCGAGCCTAAATGTGAGCAGCGAATCCAACCGCCAGGCCATTCAATTATAATCAAGGGAAGATAGAAAGCTTCTCCAGAAAATAAGAACCACCAACAATTAATGACCCAAAATGTGAGAAATGTAATGTTGGTTTCTTATTAGGCTGAATTAAAGGTGGAAAGTACTGGAAAGATAATAAGGTAAAATTATAAGGAAAGATATTAATAACCCAACATTAAGCAGATAAATATAATGACTCAAAAGACTAAGAATATACATACATAGATACATACTTACTTATATATGCAAAGATATTATGCATATGCCTGTGAAGCTCTCAACCCGAAGCTTCGTATTTCATAGGGACCCTTAGGGGGGTAAGGGGGAGGGGGGTTAGGGGACTATACTTCCTTAAATAACCCTTATTAGGCCTTATTATGGGCATTAAGGCCCCCTACCCCCCCTCCCCCTACCCNGGTAAGGGGGAGGGGGGTTAGGGGACTATACTTCCTTAAATAACCCTTATTAGGCCTTATTATGGGCATTAAGGCCCCCTACCCCCCCTCCCCCTACCCCCCTAAGGCTCCCTATGAGTATTCGGGCTTCCTGGGAATCCCTGGAGCTTTTTGTGTACACGCAGAGTTTGAAGGCACTGAAGAGGTTTCTTACCTAAAGGGTCCTAAGCACCTATTTTGGGGAATACCGAAAACATAGTAGAAATCGGCTACTTTTGACCCGATAACGTTTATATCAAAATGTGCTGCATGGATTGTGCGTCGGTGCTTCCGGCTTAGGGTTTACGAGGGAGGGTATGGTGTTGAGGGAAAGAACCTTGACCCCAGCACCTTAATACCCTGATAGAGCCATTATAGAACCCCTTATAGAACCATAGATCCCTTTACAGGAACCCTTATTGCAGCCTCCAACCCCTAAACCCCGTTGTGGAGTTGGGTTTGCAAAGTATGGCCAGCGCCAGCCAGATGTTTAGGATCCTCAGGAGGATAGCAACCCAGAGATTCCAAAACCCTTTAATTAAGGAATATACCTTAAATCACATTAGGGTTCCTATTATGATTTAAGGTATATTCCTTAATTAAGGGGTTTTGGAATCTCTGGGAATCAACCAGTCAGCACAAACGTGAGACTGAGATGGGGGTTTCCGAAAATTAGGGGTACCTTGTTTAGGGGTCCTTAGAATAAGGATCCTACTCTTTAGGGTACTATATTAGGGTCCCCTGTTTTCGGAAACTGTGCATCATCCAACCACAAGAAGCACTTATTGCCCAGGAAATTAGCCACGGAACTTGTAGGAGCAGTCTACTGGAGAAGGGCGCTGCCTTGTGTCCACAGTTAATTTGATGTGGAGGCCATGTTCATGGAGATGCGTCTAAGGACTCAACAGTGGCCTACCCAAGCCTTATACGTGCATGCTCGACTCTGTCAGCCGCAACCGTTTCAATGTAGATAGCCCACCCAATGCCCCAAACTCTGAATCCTTGAACAACAAAACCCGAATACTTCACACCCCGAACAAATTTTGAAATCGACCCCAAGCGCGACCCCTAGAGGTCTCTAAAAGCGCTCAAGCTTCAACGACCCTGTAGAACCAATATGCTGCGAGGTCCCGGCTGTTTCCGAGGCAGTCCCGGCATCTCGTCTTGAAGAACCCTCAAGCTAACCCTTAACTCTAAACTTAGGCCCTAAACCGTAAACCGAACCTTATACAAACCCCACCTTGCCCCCGTAGAAGCCCATCCTTTTCCGACAATTACAAGAAGAAAGCATCATAAGGTCCAGGTAGACCAAAGCCCTACAGACCGTGAACGCTGATCCCTGAACCCCTAAAGGCCCTAAACCCTAAATCAGGTAAACCTTCCCAGAGAGCCCAATACCCCTTAATTAAGGAATATATAGCTTAAACCATAATATGGAGCCCTTTATAGTTTAAGCAATATTCCTTAATTAAGGGATATTGGGCTCTCTGGGTTCAAAGGAGCCTTCAAAGGAATCCTAAACCCTAAACCCTAAACCCCTAACCCCTAAACCCCTAACCCTAAACCCTAAACCCTGAACCCTAAACCCTGAACCCTAAACCCTAAACCCTAAAAGAACGCAGGGTCCAGGACCGTCCCCCCCGAGCTGCAGGAGATCCGGGGCTTCATTGTGGATTTAGAGTTTAGGGTTCCGGGCTCCTTATAAAGGGGTCCATCAGGGTTCTGTAAGGGATCTATAGGATTTTGGTGTAAATGGGTGTTGGCGGTTTAGGAGTTAGGGGTTTAGGGGTTAGTATCGGGGCTTAAATGATTACCAAGACTGTTTCCACGGACTCACATCCTGGAAAGCAAAAATACGGTCAATGCTTGGCATCAAGTCATTGCTTCACCCACCTCCAGCCTTGTTTCCAAGGCGAAGCTGGGAGGGCCAAGAAGAGGTGGCTGCTCACATCATGCAGCTAGAAGCTACACACGGGCTGCCACGGCATGTACGAGGACATGGGGATGCAGACATGAATTCTTTCCAGACCCGAGAAGACTTGCTTGGGCAACTGCATGGAGCAAGAAAGCTGCTGACTTGCGCAAGCATTCTGAAGGAAGCCATTCGTGCACGGAGTAACCCGAAATCCCGTATAGTACCCTTAAAGGATGAACCTTTTAAAGGAACCTTGTTTTAGTTAATAAGGCTCCTATATCACACCCCGAATGTTCCGAAGTACCTGCCTAGGAGAAAGTAGGGTTTATGTAGTAGGAAATAATAGGAATTACTATCATTGGCTTTGGTAACTGAACCTTGAAACCTTAAAAAATAACCCTAAGCCGCCTAAACCCTATAGGTACTTAGGATTCTTGTGTTCTCCCACGCTGAGGTATTCAAAGACAAGCCGAAGGTCGAGAGCCTTTGCCGCAAGCAGGATCGTTTAAAGGGGTCTGTAAGGGATTTATAGGGAACTTACCTGGTTTATATGGGTTTGGGTTTTAGGGGTTTGGGTTGAGGGGTGTAGGGCGTTGTCGAGTTTATGTCTGAGTTTGTGGTTTAGAGTTTTAACTTTCAGGGTCTGTGTTCTATGCGGGCTCTTTATACAAGGGTGTGTGTGGAATAATTTACAAAGGTGTAGAACAATTTACAGTTCAGGGTTTAGAGTTAAGAATTAGGTCGTTTAGGGTGTTAGGCAAACGGTTTAGAGGGTTTACATACATTATCAGTTGTAGTTCCTCATTTTTTACTGAACAGTTGTCAATTGCATGGTTAGGATCCTACAATGTAAAACTGCTTGATCCCAAACTGAACTACAATGGAGAAAATAGGCAGGCTAAATCCCAATATGATGCCTAGATCCTACTCCGCACAGGCTCTTGGGTGTGGATCATTGAAAGGTTCACAGGTAGTTGTGGGTAGTTAAGTAGTCGGCTTGTTTTCCGAGGCCGAAAGCATGTCGTATATGCCGTGAATGCCGTACTTTCCCATGCATACACTGTGCGAGTGTGGTTTGGCGAGTTTCGTCGAGCTGGGAATCCAGAACCCTAATCCGAACACCCGCTTGTCAATGGCATGCCTTACATGCAGCTTACGCGGAACTTCTGTTTAGCATACGTTCGCACAATGGCCGAGTTGCATCGCCTGAGTGAGCGAAGAAACCACGTGCCCCTGTATTTTGCGCAAATGTTGCTTGTGAGGCTTCAAAAATCCAGCGCAGCTACTGCGTCATTGTTGCTACCGGAAAAGTGCGAGTGTCGAATCAAGACACGTGGCCTCGGGTTATTGCTGTTGTTTGGCCGACACTACTAAACTTCTCGTTGAATTTTCGAAAGTACCGCACACACGGATGCTGGCCAGGCAGCTACGGAGCCTCTGTCAAGCAACTGTCATCGCCACCGTGCATGTACTTGTCTCTGTCGTGGTATAGTCTGAAGATTGTGTGATGGACTGTTGCGTAATCAATCGATGTTCAGAATAGAAGGCGCATGCCCGGGCAGGGGTTCACCTCAGCCGCAGAAGTTGTAGAAGAAATCCTATTGCAAAGTTTCGTTTCTTAAGTTTGACAGGGCCCCTACAGAGAAATTTGTGCATTGGGGTGTAGTTTGTGGCCCGACGATGTACCATAAAGCAGTAAGCACTTTGGTGCCACTAGTGAGCAGTGTGGAAAGCTGCACACCTGGCTCCTTGATTGAGCAGAACAGTATTTCCAGACGGTCAGAGGTCGGCATGAGCATATGGAAGCTGTGGCAGCTGGATTCAATGAGGGATTTCGATGTTTACGATGAAGTGAAGACGGGGTGCCAGGATTGATCCTGACGCTCCTGCGAGTGAACCATCCAACGAGCAAATAAGACTGTGACGGTGATGGTGGTGACGGCACTGGTGTTGCTCGTGCTATACCAAGGTGATGTTCTATGACTCATCGACTGGGTGCACATATTTGGTTTGCCAGCCGTTGCTAGCCGGGAGCAACATGAACATCCTAAGCTTGAGTTTGCCTATCTGAGTTTCAGAGACTTACTGAAACAACGACAGAACCAAAGCACAAAACAGTGCTCCGTACCCAAATCCTCCGCCACACTTGTTTCTGCCCACAAGGTGCATCCGAAATCGAACTAACCGGCTGTTTCGGGCTTGCTTAACTAAGACGTGGGGTTATGGATAGGCTGGCTACGGCGCGTGATACTTGCCTTGGTGGGCCACTGCGGTATTTATGATTCGCTCAGAAGACATCATCGTCCAGCATTATATTCAGATGCTGTAAAGTGCATACCAAATTACCGAGAGCAAAATTCCGTTGGATGATGGAATGTGACCGCGTAGATCCCGAAATCCTAACAACACCAAACCCCAGACATAAAACCCCGCACCCTAACGCTCAGCTTTAGTGTGAATGCCTGTAGATCCCTGCTGTTGAAAGAAAAATGCATAACAGCAGACACCGCCTGAGGTCGACTGCCTGGTCCATCCAGATTCCCATCAAGAAGGGCGTGGCTCCAAGCCTAGGCGCAGTTTTCCACGAATACTCCTGGGCTCAACCCCAAACCCTGAACCTTTCAACCCTAAATGCTTCAACCCTAAACCCTATAACCCAAACTACTAATGCCTTAAATACTAAACCTCACACCCGAGAAACCTAAATGCTGAACCCTAGGACCCTAAACACTAATCCCTAAATGCTAGAACCCTAAATGCTAAACCCTAAACGCTGGAACCCTACAAATACTAATCCCTAACCTGGAACCCCAAATGCTAAACCCTATAAAGCCTACCTTACGGTATTTTTTGGGCCTAAAGGGAGGTTCCGCAGACCCAAAGGCTCTTTCCGTGGAAGGGCGTTGGGGTGGTATAAGGCCTTAACCCCAAGGGTCCAAAGGACCTAATAATCAGGGTTATGTAGGTTAGGATTTTGGAGAGTATATGATTATTAGGTACTTGGACCCTTGGGGTAAGGGTCCGAGTAGTCCTTATTTATGGTTGTCTATGTTTTTTTTGTACGCAAAATGGACCCAAAGTCCTATAATAGGGAGTACTTGATACCCTGAACCCTAAACCCTGTAAACCCTATAAGTCCTGTAAACTACCCTATAAACCCTAAACCCGGAACCCTAAACCCTATAATAGGGAGTACTTGGACCCAAAGGGAGTGTTGTCAAGCAGGATTTCTTGAGGGGTCCCTTCAAGGGTTCCTTGAACGGCCTGTTACCCAGACCCCCGGGAGGACCCAAAAAGTAGATCCCTTAATGGGGGTTCCTATAAAGTATCTTTAGTAGTAAGGGGCCCCAATTAGGGGATCTACTTTCTAGATCCTCCCGGGGGTCTGGGTAGTTGTGCTATCTTTCACAACGAAAAGCAATGCAGTAGGGGCTGCAGGTGCACAGGGCCTAGGCTGTCGAGTTCAAGACAACGCAGGTTCCTCAGGGTCCATGTACCTTAAGTGTTCGTTGAAAAGTGCCTGTACGGGTTCTATGAAGGCTTTAGGGTTTAGAGTTCAGGGTTTCAGAGCCTATGTACCCACAGAGTAGATATTTTGGCCTTAAAATAGTCTCTATTGGCGTACTTTTGGGACATGGACGGGGGTTTCTCTCGAATCAGCACGATGTCAAGGCCCTCGAGGCATCCGCAATGTTTTTCAACTTCCCAACATAAAAGAGACAGGTAACTGTAATCGATCAGAGTAAACCCTAAACCTCCCAATTACTCAGACCTGTACATTGAAGTTGCATTCTCGCAATAAGAGGCATTGGGGCTTTGCTGGATCAAAATGACCGTCATCCAGGATATGCCAGATTGGAAGGCGATGACAAGGGCTGACCTTGCGGTTTTCAACAATTATATGTTCATATCTGACGTTGCTCATGAGAATGCGCTGGCCCAAGGGCTAGGTTTCATGATGCTTGTCGATGCAACAGGTACCTCAGACACCACTCATGGAGGTGGCTATGAGAAGCTGGTTTATGTCACAGCTAGCACCAGAGGTCCAAACCAGTTGACGCCAACAAAAGCGGAGTTTGCTGACGCCGCGGTTAAATGCTGACATTCGATCACAGCATGCGGTCGTTGCGACCGTATAACATTCTGATAACACCCTTTACTTACATTCAAGGATCATGAGACTTAGTAGCTAGTGTTATAATGTAAGTAGGGCAAGTCTATTTATGTTTGCTTATGACCCCAATCAGGGTACTTATAACCTCACATACTAAGTCCCATGACTCCTAGACCCCTAAACCTTTTAGATCCCTTATAGGACCCTTGAAGGATCCCTTTAATTAAGGAGCCTTACTTACAAAGTCCCATGATCCTCCAAGTATGGATTGGGGTCCCAAACCCACAATAGGCATGGTCTTTTGGGACCGTTCCAAAATGGTAGTGTATGGACCCTCTGGGTTACAAAGTCCCATGATCCTCCAAGAAAAGCAGCGGAATTTCTATGGGCACTTGGAGGACAATCGGTTTCAAAAGGGTTCCTTACAGAGAACCATAATAGTGTTGAAAAGCGGTGCACGGGACTTAGTCTCAGACTCAGGAAGCTTAGAAGTACCTTGATTGAGGATATAAGTTATAAGTGTGGGCATAGCTACCTGATTTATGAGCCTAGCCTAAGGCTCCTGGACCGTTGTAGTGAGAATCCCAAACCTTAGCCCCCAAAACCGAAACCCTCCCCCAGACACTAAACTCTATAATCCTTAAACCCTAAAGCTTAGACCCCAAACCCTAGTTGC
This sequence comes from Symbiodinium sp. clade A Y106, assembly GCA_003297005.1. NCBI lineage: Eukaryota > Dinophyceae > Suessiales > Symbiodiniaceae > Symbiodinium > Symbiodinium sp. clade A. The sequence goes on from BGNK01002208.1 coordinate 62,744, forward strand.
CAAATCCCATGACCCGTTGAGTACCCGAAGACCCTGGAGAGCTGTTGGCGTTTGCCAGGGCTGGAGTTGGATGGCATCGACCCGAAAGGCGAGCATCCCTTTTTGTTCCGGGGTCGTTCCTTCAAGGGGCTCCTCTCCGGTGTTTCGGATTTTTTTGGATTCACGGATTCCGGGTTTTATTGTTTAGGGTTTGGGAGGTCGGGGGTCGCGCAAATGTCCTTTAAAAGAGGTTCCTGGCAGGTTCTTTTCAGAGGTTCCGGGTTCCCTTTGGTACGGGGTTCCGTTTGGGTGCTATACGGCATGTATAAAGTTCTTTCTGGGTTTTCACATTCCTTTGCGCCATCGTCTTTGTGTCGGAGCTTTGTAAAGGGCTTTACATATTGAATTGTCTCAAAAGGGTTCGATACTGGCTTCTGCAGGTTTGTCGATAGAGTTTGATTGCGTGGCAGTACCTTTAACTATGCCAAAGATGGCATAATCCTGACTGTTGAAAAGCATCGAAAGCCCACAGAGATGCGTCTTTAAAGCCTCAGGTTTCAAGTTTTGCGCTGGAGATGCTAGAACATGACTCAGCTTAGTACATGGCTCGGAAGGATAGATTCCTCACTGTATTCATGCGATCATATCCTTAACAAGCCCCAAGACCCACATTGAAATAGGTTCATAATTATGACTCAATCTACGTCCGTGTCAGTGACACTGACTCTAAGAAGTTCGCACGACTGATCTCGTCTTTGCATAGTCCACTTGGGAGTTTCCGAAAATAGGACCCTGATCTAGCACCCTAAATAGTAGGATCCTTATTATAAGGGCCCCAAAATAAGGTAAACCCTTATAGACCCCTTATAGTACCCTTATAGTAGCCCTTTAAAGGAACCCTTAAGTCCCCACCCCTATTTTTTCGGATTCTCCCACTTGGGGAGAATTGGTGCGAGTCGTTCGGCGAGCTGCTCGCTCTGCTCCTGTCAAGTCTGTGCCATGACCTCGTTTCTTAGAAATAATTAGATTAGGCTTCCCTTAGAAGGGCCCCTTTTAAGGGATACCGTAAGGGCTACTGTAAGGGTACTCAGATATAAGGGCCTCATTAATGAGAATAGGGTCTGATGTGTTATACTATAATTATAGTAAGGCACCCTTAAAATGGCATTGGTAATTATTTACACCCCTAGTTCGAGCCGTGCCGGGAAGGAGCTCTGGCAATTTAAACGTCGGGTCGGACTGTCTCGCAATATTTGGTACTGCTATCCCTTAGGGTTCCATATTAGCCCTAAACCGTTGTTCTAATTATTGCGGTTCTATCCCTGAACAAGTAGTAACCGTTTTCTTTCAGGGCTTCAATATGAGGATCCTCTGATAATCTCCTGTAGGCTAGGGGGAGTTATTGATCAGGGGTCTACATAGGCTGGACCATCATTTCCATCGGTGATGGCCTCATCCAGGAGTTCAATGCCCCTCGACAGACTTGGTGGACGGTTTAGTGTTTTGCTGGGTATTCGAATTGAATTTGTAAAGGGCTGTATAATACAACGGATCCTGCCATTTAGGGTCTATGTTGGGTTTCTGAGACATCAACTCGCACTAAATCTTCGCCCTGTGGTGTAACCATCGTTGATCAAAGACGCACCCTTCTCAGCTCTGCCTGGCACGGTGACGACGACCGGGACAACGACGACGACGGCGAGCTGCTCCTGCTATTTACCAGTACTACTGCCAGTACCACTACCAATACTAGTACCAGGGTTATTCCTAGTAAAGCTGGCAGTACTGCTAGTAGCAGTAGTTGTAGTAGTAGTAGCCGTAGTAGTAGTAGTAGTAGTAGTAGTAGTAGCCGTAGTAGTAGTAGTAGTAGCAGTAGAAATAGCAGTAGTAGTTGTAGTAATAGTAGTAGTAGTACTACTACTACTACCACCACTACTACTGCTACGTACTACGTACTACGTACTACCTACTACCTACTACCTACTACCTACTACCTACTACCTACTATACCTACTACCTACTATACCTACTAGCTACTATACCTACTACCTACTATACCTACTAGCTACTATACCTACTACCTACTACCTACTAGCTACTACCTACTACCTACTACCTACTACCTACTTCCTACTTCCTACTACCTACTACTACTACTACTACTACTACTACTACTACTACGTACTACTACTACTACTACTACTACTACTACTACTATACTCCTACTCCTCCTCCTCCTCCTACTCCTACTCCTACTCCTACTCCTCCTACTACTACTACTACTCCTACTGCTACTGCTACTACTACCACTGCCACTACTACTACTACTACTACTACTACTACTACTACTACTACTACTACTGCACCACCCCCATTACCCCCACTCCTAGTCCTACTCCTCCTACTGCTGCTGCTACTGCTACCGCTTCTGCTGCTGCTCCCAGTTGTTGGTTGTGTCTTGGCATGAGTGGCTGTATCGCTTCGGGACAAGGCAAGAGTCTTACTGCTGTGTGGGGGGGGGGGGGTGCTTACGTCCTCACCAGCACCAGAGTTTTTGTTGGCTTCATCGAAGCTTTTATCTCTGCTCAGGTTTGCCCTGTGAGCCTGGCATTTTTGCATTTTGCGCTGCTAGTAGAGCCAACTTGGAAGTTTCCTAGTGCTCTCGGAGACTGCATGATCCCTGAGTTACTATAGACGTTCCTTATTACTCAGGATCCCTATTCAAAGCCACAGAATATGAGGTAACTCAAGAACCCTGTATGTATTCCATATACTTCTCGCCCTAGACAAATTTTTAAAAGACTCCACAGCCTAGATCCAATTTTTTTGGAGTCCTGGGTCTTGCAGCATGAGGTGGCACATCCAGACCTTGCATTGAGAGCTTTCGACCGGATCGAGGCATCGAACGGGTTTGGTTCATTCATGTTCATGCTGAGGTCGGTCACCTAAGCCCTGTAAGCACCAGGGGCTTGTGGCTTTCAGGTTGATCCGTGCTCAGGGTTTAGGAGACTGGTTCCAATATGTACTCTGGGGCTTGTAGGGGCTCAGCAGGATTGTGATCAACAGTTTGGGAGCTTGAAGCATTAGTAGCAGCATTTATGTACTACCTGCCAAATTGTAGCTGCGAGCTCACGATGTTAAGAGCAGCCTCGTGGCACGAGTCAGTAACACACAGGGCAAACCACATTGCGGAGCCCAAGGCTTTCTTAACTGAACACGGTGTGAGCCCGAATAACGAGCACCACAACACAACGTTGTGTGACAGAGGAAGGTGGGGGTCTGGAGGGTTACTGAGGAGGGATATATATTCTTCGGCCGGGCCCGAGGCGAATTCTCTTGTGCCCTTAAGGTAAAACACAGGGGATCCCAGCACTAATCATCCTAAATCCATGTTCCAACTTTCCGGGTTTCACTATAGTAAGCTCCGAGACGAAGGCAGTCAACGGCGTGTCCGATGATCTCAGCAAGGTCCTGCTTGGCTGGATGCAGGGAGTCGGGGATTTAGGTTTGTTAGGGTTGGGGAGGTTGGCTTTAGTGGGTGTCTTGAGCTTTGGTTCTTTCTCCCCTACCAGACTGTCAATTCCTGCTGGTTCTTATCTCTAGAAGTTGTTTTCGTCTTATTCCCCGAGCAGTCGGGAAACAAGGTTGACGTTGTAGGATTTTGGGCGTGTAGATTAGTTTACGGCCTAAGCCGCATGGTCTGCGGTTTAGGGGCTAGGGCAAAGGTGCTGGTAGTTCTGGCTTGGGGTCTGGGTCCATTTGTGTGGGTGGGGGGCCTGGTTCAGAGCTTTGGGTTTCAGTGTAGATAGTTTACGGCTTGGGATCTGCTTGACAGCTGGTCGGCTTTTGGGTAGGAGGACAATATACCTTCTATAAACCCTTAACCCTAAGCCCTAGACCCTAAGCCCCAACGCTTGTAGCAGCCTTGAGGAACCTCGAAAGGGAACCCTTAAAGGAACCTTTTAGGAACTGTTAGAGGAACCCAGCTTGCTGACCAGGCCATGGCAGAGGCGTTCGAAAATCCGAAGCTTGGCAATTCGGCTGCAAACCCGCTTCGCCTTTTGGGAGTTTCCGAACATAGGGGACCCTACTACAGTACCCTTAATAGTAGGATCCTTATTATAAGGACCCCAAAATAAGGTGCTTCCCGTATTTTCGGAAACTCCCTTTTTGGTGTGATCTCTAGGTCTCAGGGGTTTAGGGTTCCTAGGCTTTGGAGTACCATACTTTACTACTTTTGTTCCTAAAGGAACCATTTTTATGAAATAAGAGCTTATATTTTTCTCCCTGGTTACTGAAAAGCCCAGGTCTAGAGTTCAGTTTAGGATCTAGATTTCAGGGTTTAGGGGTTTGGGCTTTAGGCGTAGGGGTTTATAGTTCACTCTTCTAAGTCTCCCAGTAGAATCCCTTTTGCTGTTTGTTTTTTTGGGGTTTCGGTATCAAAACCTATACCGTAGGAAAAGAGTACCCTTGTTGTTGAGGCGCTGCTGGGGAACCTGGTTGCTGGTGGGATCTAGGTCGTCGACCCAAATAGTCGTTAGTAGGCCTTCAGGTGCCAAAAGCCTTCACAAGATAGTGTTTGGGACTTAAAACCCTGCTATTTGGGTATTCGGACCCTCTCGGGTGTTCAAGGCGATGCTTAAGGTTGAAAATCATGTAAAAAAGGCTTGACTAATTACGAATACTTTTGCTTGTGGTAATCATGGCATCGTATACCCCAAGACTTATGGCAATTCTTAAGGCCCCCCCATATAATCTAAGGTGCTTCCCCTTGTAAAAGGTAGTGACGTCGTTGATAAAAACCCTAAACCCTCGAGCGTGGCTCATGAATCCGGGTTTAAGGCCTCTGTTTTTCGTATCGCCGATATAGTCGGAAGGGAATCCCGATGCCGACCAGGCTGATGATGATAGCCATGGTGACGCTGAGGAAGAGCGAAGATTACGATGATGATGGTCGTCATCAGAAGCAGCATGAACCGTGCAGGTACACTGGCAGCTAGATGACATTGCGCAGTCCTCAACTCATGCACTGAACCCCCACCTCAAACCCTAAACCCAAGCCCCTAAACCTAAAGCCCAAGCCAGAAAGAAATGCCACTACAGTGAATAGCCCACCATAAACCCGAAACCCTTCTGAAGGCCCTGAACCCAAAAACTTAAAGGGTCTACCCAGTAGGCTCTAAACGACCCGAAGAGCAAATAAAAAAGTAAAGTCCGACTGTCGACTCGAATGTTGGAACCTGGTTCAGAAACACACGGTTCTTGTTTGTGCTCTTTGTTTGCATCCTATCATGTTGGACATTCAAGATGCGGGAATCCTTACCTCCGGGTGGATTCCTAGTGCCGAGACCTCGCGCAGACGAAAAAGAGCCCTTCGAAAAACAATCATGGTGAACTGTACACTTTAGAGGCCTTAATAATTAGAATAGGATTTGGGGAGAAAATACACTTTAATTATCATAAGGAACTCGCCAAAATAGTATAGGCAGTTATTTATTAAGGTCCCTATACTATAGAACCCTACTATAGATCCCTTATAGACCCCCTTTTAATGGAACTCTTTAAAGGAAAGGCCCCTACATCATTCTCTCAAAGTTTGGGGGCTTTAGGAGAGCGTTCCTTATGGTGCCTTATAATAGTGAACTATGAAGGGGAGCCCTTAAAAGAACCCTTTAAAGGGAACCTGTCTTCGTCTAGGTATGGCCTCGCTGCGCATTTGCCGTCCCAAAGTTATCGACGTCCTGATCGCGCCGCTTGCTCTTGATGACAAGATTCGAGTTTTGGTTTTTGAGGTTTAGGGTTTGGGGTTGAGGTTTTTGGGTTTAGGGTTTTTAGGGGATCGAGATTATGACGTTCTTGCGCTTCACAAGTTTTGGTGTTTGATGGCAAGTGTAGGGATTATGATAGAGATGATGGCTTTCCTACATATCCAGATAATGAGGATCCCTACATGGTAGGTTTTCTTGCAAGGAGCCTCATGGGAAACCATCGGAAACCCATTGTTTTCAACTTTCACATAGACTGTACTCTGGGCTCGCAGTAGTCCCCATCCAGGTACTTTAGGGCCGAGGTATATACTATTCGTTGTATATGGACCCTCAGGGCCTTAGGTTGAGTCTTCTCGAAGTGTCTTGGAATAATGAGCTGATGGCTTAAGGGTTTAGAGTTTAAGGTTTTAGGGTCCTCCACAAGCCCTTGTTCTAGGTGTCACCGAGAATGGCTTGGAGCTTTTGTTTGTATTTGGGATCCAACTACTGAAGGTTCATGGATATGGTCAGGGTTAATGTTCATCGGCATTCATGCACAGTTAGAATGATTCGAAAAGTGATTGGAAGAATAACTGTTTGGTTTGTGACGAAGGCTGCTTCCAGTTCTACCAGTAAGCACTCTCGGTATCCCCAAAACCCTGTTTAGTAGAAAACTGTGCTCACAAAACTTGAAAGCCCATACAGAGCCCGTTACAACTCAAAAACCTCAATCCCAGGACGGGTTGTCAGTTTGGGGGGGGGAGGGGGGGGCGTGGGTTGGAATTTAGGGCTTCGGGGTTTTCACCTGAGGGCTTGGAAGTACGAGGGTTGTTATGTAAAAGGAACTACCTTTACAGCGACCGGTATGACAGATTATTGAGGCCTAAACCGTACCGGGACCCTAAATCGACTGCCATTCTATTGGCTCATACAAGGAAATTGAAATTTGAATAAGGAGCCCCCCCCCCCCAAAAAAAAAAAAAAAAANCCCCCCCCCCCCAAAAAAAAAAAAAAAGTAGGTTCTATAGGGTCCAGGTAAGCCCCAACCCGTTCGATACTGACTATAACCCTTGGAGTAGGACATGGGTGTAAGGTTGGGATGCTAGGCTTTCCGAAACGGGATATCGGGTGCGAGTTTGTTGGTTTGGGGAGTCTATCTGTAGCACAAACAATCTATCGATGTATACCTCAGAAGAATTCGGAAACCCACACATGTAGCATTTTAAGCTACAAGTACTTGATTAGGTGTCGGGTTTTGAAGCTCTAGGGCTCTGGGTTCGCAGGGTCGGAATCAATCGGGTCGGAGTGATGTTGGCAAGCTTGTATATGGTGCCTCGGTTGCAAGCCATCCGCCCGTGCAGCAACAATCCCTTGACCTATAGGCCGCAGATATGCTTTCCTTAATGCCTACGTTCATTGCAAGCAACATGCATCATGGGTAGTCATAAGTATGGGTGAAGGTGTCGTCGTTGGGGTCACTAGCTGGAAGTTTAGCTACTCTGATTAAAACCTACTTATACTTAGTTACTGAGTATTCTGATCTTTCCACCCAAAGCCTGCGCGGTAAATCTTCAACTCCCTCCAGGGCATAGGGGTGTTGTACAGCAAAAATAAACTGGTGCATTCTCAAACATACCCGTCTATGTTTAGTGCTTATTCCAATACGGGTTCCTTTTTTGCTAATGTTTGGCAGAAAACTTGGATTATTCGGATCCTGAAACTCTCATATGTCCTGGGATGTATGTGAAAGCCCAACCACCTTCCTGCAAAAGACTTGGCAAAAGATGTCGCCTGACCTGGACGCGATGCATTTGTTGAACAGCACGGATGTTTTGCTTTGGACCACCTGGGCACAAAGGCTGTCACGTCGAGCGGCGTCTTGCGGTGACTTGTAGGGGTGGTGAGGGTTTAGATCTTTTTTGCGCTCGGTGATCTGTTGCGCAAGCCTTCCTCCAACATATTCGAAGCAGCCGGGTTCCGCGTAGAGGTGAACAAATGCTCGATGTTGAACTTCGTAGCTGAGTGAATGTTAAATGTGCGGTTCCGAAAATGAAGGTTCGTGCTTACTTACGCAAGGGTGTATGTATAAATATTATATATATGTATATATATATATATATATATATTTATGTATACATACAGTATTTTCATCATGATCTATGTACATGTACTGTATACATATGTATATATACACACAATAGCATGTTCATTTTGACGTTTTCAATTTAATGTACTATCCTTGTAGACAATCCATATGCAATATTCATTTCACCTGAAACATAGACTGTTGTAAAGTTTTAATAACATGTTTAATATCTATAGATGTATGCACATACATACATACATACATATGTATATATATAGTATGCTATATGTATACACATATGTGTGTGCGATCGGGACTTCGTAAATCTCCCAATGCCTTGATCCTCTTACTTGGAAAGCACCTTAGCGTGTGATTGGTTTTCGGCTGCAGGTGTGACTGTTGAGAGGTTTGAAGCAGCATTGAATGTTCAACGGCCTATCCAGTGGTCGTGGGTTAGCTTTCCCTGACTGGATTGATTTACCGTTTCGCCTTCGGCTGAAGACTAAGACGTATACCGCTTCAAGATTCATGTGATCAGAAGTCGTTGTTGTTGTCATGTCCGTTTACGGCCCTTTGACATTCGAATGGTAGCTACGAACACTCAGAAATATCAGCTATTACCTTCTTCTTACTTCGTCCGATTCAGTAACTGCCAAATTTCGAAATTCGGCGTGGGGTGTCTGACAGATACGGACGCCGCACAATTATGCAGTTGCAACGACTCGAGCGTAAACGGCGTAAACCTTAGTTGCCTTAGTTGCCTTAAGTTTATAGTGATCGCACAACCTTAAATTCTAATTCCATTCCCGCAACTATTAATGCCCGTATACTGTAGACAAACGATACATTGGTTCAGGAAGAAGGGCGAGCCACTTGGGGTGAAATTGAACTTCACCGCATCATCCGCGGGGTCGGGGCCTCAGCACCACAAGCTCAGGGTCTGTGATTAAAGCTTCCAGGTTTTTGCATTTGTGAAGGTGGTTCGGTTGCGTGGAGTGTCTGGTCATCACATTGACAGGTTTAGGAAACCGTTGCAATGCAAGGTTGTCAGGAACACACATGTGACGCGTTAGTAAGTATACTGTGGTGAGTTTCGCAACCTACAAATCATATCACATTGGGGTCGAAACTTTAGAAGTGCCCAGAGAGTCCAATACCCGTTAATTAAGGAATATACCTTAAACTATAAGGGGCTTCATATTATGATTTATATGCTATATTCCATAATTAAAGGGTGTTGGGCTTTTGGGGTGGTACCTAATTTGGGCCTTGGGGGTCCCGGGATACAGTTACAAACCCCACACCCTAAAGCCTTAAACTGCGTTCTGTGGTATATTTAGGGATCAAAACAGCCCAAAATCCTTATATAGTATCGTCTTTGGGCCAGCTTTAATATATGAGTCCTTAGAGCCCTAGGGTATGAGCTTCTCATAGAGTGTTAGGGCATAAGGTAGTTACGATTATGAGGCATGCGGGCGCAAGCACTCAACCTGAAACCCACATGTCAGCAGCGAGAAGACTTCGATTGTCTACTGAGTTTCCCGCATGGGTCTGAGGTTTTCGAACCCCATATATCCCAAACTGTCAGCAAGAAGGCAGGACTGTGCCAGAGAAGCTTAGATGTGCAACGATAGTCTTATGTCGTTCATGATTGTACCGAAAAGGAATAACTCTACGGGTGCATATAGTATGCAGTTGGTCCCTAAAGTACCCAAATTTTACACTACAGCGTTATATGGGAGTCTCCGAAAATAGGGGACCATAACATAGTACTCCAGCACGGACTACTCGCCAAAAAACGATCCCTAAAAGTTGGAGTTTGCGAATATTGGCGGGTCCCTTATTTTGGGGTCCTTATAATAAGGATCCTACTATTTAGAGTGCTATATTGGGGTCCCCTATTTTTGGAAACTCCCAAATGGAGCCCTTAAAGGAAGCCAACCCAACCTTCTCGAAACCTCAAGTTGCCAACGCAAAAACATAAACCGATAAACCCGAAGCCTTGCGCCCTGCACCCTACAGTTCATGGGTAAGCCGAAACCCTCCTTGGAGGTTCAGGGGTAGTTATAAGGGTCCCTGTAAAGGGATAGGGATTCTATAAGGGTATAGGGTTTAGGGTTTTTACTTGGAGGTTCATGGGTAGCTATAAGTGGAGCGATAAGTCCCCTAATATGGGTTATAGTCATATAGTTACCCTACTTATAACCGCACTTATGACTACCCATGAGCCTCCAAGTAATCCCAACAACTTAAGTCCAAAACCCTGAACCGAAACCTCAAACCCTACACCTTAATTCCCAAGAACTTAAACCGCCCTTACTTGGAGCATCACCGGACTTAGTAGTTACAAGTATTATCATTAACAGGGTCCTTAAAGGGTTCCTTAAAGGGATCTACAGGGTTTATAGGGTTTAGGGACTACTGGGAGGGTCATGGGACTTAGTAAGGTAAGGTATCGGTTACAAGTATTTAATTTTCTTGGGCTTAAAAGTAAATACACGCATAGCTACCTTATTTAGAACCCTTGCTGGGCATGAGCCTGGTGATGTTCCAACTACCTAGGTTCTACCACAAAGCAATAAAGTCCTTGCAGAAGCTTTGCACATGCAATCAGGATTCTCCTGCAGGAGGTCTATCCAGAAGGCGCGAACTGCCAGCCTGAATGCATGCATGTATGCATGCCCGCATACAGGCAGGCATGATAATAAGTACGACTGAACTTGCGTTAGCGACCTTCGCACATTCCCGCGACATGTTGGCGCCTCCACTTCAGAACAGAAACACTCGAAGCCCTAAAACTCTAAACCGGCTCCTCCCATCGGGAAATCTGAGGCCTTAACCAAGCAGACAGGAAAGGGCCCACAAAAACGTAAATAAATCAATAGACCCAAAACCTTGGAGAGGGAAGTGCCTTTGAGCAAGCCGAGAGCTGCAAGAATTGCCCTGTGCAGGACATGAGACCTAGAGAGTCCACATATAGTTATTTTTTACATGTGTATAAACATGTACATACTCCTATTACTAGCGGCTTATTACAGGCTCAAGCGAACCCACGACAAGGATGGCCTTTCGGGAACTATTTCCGTAATGGTATTTCATATATACACACATGCACGGACCGTCCTGGAGATTTTTTGAAGCCGTTGAAGAAAGTCGGCATCCACCATGTCCTGAACCCTGAATCCCTGACCTTTGAACGCTCACCCCCTAAACGTATATGTGTGTGAAGACCCTTATACAAGACGTGTACCCGAGCTATCATCAGGGACCTTCGAGAAACCCTTTCTCCTTTCATTAACGATAATTTTTCCTATGGAAAGGTGTGCCCTTTGCAAAGGGCTCTGTAGCCGGTTGGTATAGTTCCCAGATACTTTTTTGACAAGCTAGCAGTTAGCATAACTCTGAACACGCAGACTTCTGCTTCCGTGGTTCTTCGGGAAGTATGACTACGTTTTGACGTGCCTCTTGATTGAATGCGCAGGTATGATCGCCAAATGGAACGAAAAGCTGCTCGGCCTTAAACCAGTCGGCAGCTATCGCAGTGTAGTAGTTGTCTAGGTTCCTGAGTAGTACCCTTTTGCCCTTTTTCTTTTGGAGTCTCCTGGTTAAAACGAATAGTCGGAAAAAGGGGAATTACGCTTATTATAAAGGGGTTGCTCAGTAACCTAGTTGTAGCACCTCGCATTTAATCTGCAATCAAAGCTCTCAACCCACAACCCCAAACCCCAAAATTATCCAAAATTCTTCAAAGCCTAGAACAAACACTTCAACATGAACGCCCGAAAGCCCCAAGCCCTGAACCCTAAACTCTAAACCCTAAACCCTAAACCCTGAACCCCTCAACCCTGGCCCTAACCCCCCAAACCCTAAACCCTGAACACTATAGTCAGTAGATACCTTCGGAGGGGGGCATGGGCACTTAGAACAAAATACTTAAAGGGGCCATGGGACTTAGTAACTAGGTTTCCTGAACGGGCTCCTTAGAGGGATCTTTGTGGGAACCACAGGGTTCCTTAAAGGGGTCCTTAAAGGGATGTATAAGGGTTCTATAAGAAGGGTTTCAGCGTCTTAAGGATAAAGGGATGTATAAGGGTTCAGGGTTCTATAAGAAGGGTTTCAGCGTCTTAAGGATAAAGGGATGTATAAGGGTTCAGGGGTCTATTAGAAGGGTTTCAGCGTCTTAAGGATCATGTGACTTAGTAACTAGGGCTAAAAATAAGGCAGCTATACGGATGTGCGTACTTGTAGCCCCGATTAAGGTACTTATAACCTTACTTGCGAAGGCCATGAACCTTTCCCCTAAGGGTCCAAGTACCCAAATAGTAAGGCTTCAAGGTCCAAAAACCATTCAGAGTATGGATTTTGGGACCTAAAACCCTACTATTTGGGTACTTGGACCCTCTGGGTTCAGTATGCGGGGTACTGACTGTTTTTGTTGAGGCCTTCAGGGTGCGGGGCTTCAGGTTTTGGCGTAGACGAGACTCTGAATAGACTTTCAAGCGTCTAGGGTTTAGGGTTTATTCGCGGGTTGGGGTTTAGGGTCTTACCCTATGGCTCCTTGGTAGTTCCTTTTTGTGGTTCATATTCAGAATCCTACAAGTTAATGCTAAAAAGGAACTACTCTGGAGCTTATGGGGAGGGTCTAGGATTTAGTGTAGGGTTTGGGTTTTCTTCGCCGTATGTTGCGAGAGCTTCAGAAAATCATGTGTGCTTCCCAAGCAGTTAAACCCTTCGAGGACTGGCTGGGAATGTACAACCCCAACCCTAAGGCTTTAAGGACTCAGATTTTGAGGCCTTTGGGCCTAAAGACCATACTATATAAGGCCTGTGGGCCATTTTGAGCCTTAAGGTAAGGTTCCCTTAAGGGGTTCTAGAAGGGCTGTAGGGTTTAGGGTTTAAGGGTCCATGTACCCCCTGCAATAGTGTAGGAACCTGATCAAGAAACCTTGGGCCTTTATGTTTATATAGGGTTCCATGAACGGGGTCTTTAAGGGTTACTACAAGGGATCTATAAGGTAGTATAACAATGTAGGAACCTGATTAAGGCACCTTGGGCCTTTATTTGGGTTCCTTATATGAATCCTACTATTTCCCAGGGTTTCTTAACCAGGTTCCTACATTACCTGACACCGAACCCTAAACCCCTCAACCCCTAAACCCTACCAGAGAGTCATACCCCGCACCTTTTGTAGGGTATCTGTTTTTCTTTACAACAGATCCTAAGCATAAAACTACGAGTAGTTACCCTAAACAGGGGCAGAGTATGACACTCCAGGTACTGTAACCCCTAAGCCCGCAAACAAAACCTTACGCTTCGGATCGAAACTCGCCAGGACGACCCAAGTACCAATGCCACAGGGTTTAGGGTTTAGGGGTTTAGGGTTTAGGGTTCTTGGACTCCTGTTTCTGAGTACGGATTTTCACTAGCACGTTATCACGGGATCTAGGTACACCTCTAAACAAATGAGATTGGTAAGCCACGAGCTACCCTAAGGCTCCGCGCACCCAGGTCGTATACCCTGGGGCTCTTAATGTAGTCCTTACTCAGGTACTGCAGACCAAGTATATACTAAACGAGTACATGGAATGGGCTCTTAGGATTACAGAGCTTTGACGTGCAGGTTCACGGCAAGCTATGGCTTTGCAGATCTGGGAAGTAATCCTAAGCTTTATGCAAAACCTAGACCCCACATCCTAAGACCAAACCTCGACACATCCTCAGCCCCATCCCTAGCCCTAGATCCTGAAACCCTACATCCGAAGCCCGAAGCTGTAAACCCCAAGCCTCAAACTCGCAGACCAGGAACCCACTCACACCCATCAAGCCATGCGACCGCCTGGGTGCTGTGAACGGCGCCGTCATAAAGGACTGTTGCCGCGAGTGTTACGCCACATGAGATTACTTCAGGCATAGGCTTTAAAGAACTTTAAAGTTTCGGGCTTACTCCCATAACCTACTTTTTCTATATTATTAGAAGCTCGATCATATTTTTGTGGGCCCCACGAAAAAGTAGGGTTTTGTAGCTCAAGGTAGGTTAACCTACCAAAACCTAGGTTTGTAATAGTAGCGTTCAGAAAATTAGGCCGTGGTAGTTTCAGGTAGGGTTTGGGCGTCCCCTAAACCCTAAATCCTGGCCCTAAACCCCAAATCCCAAACAGGTTGATATATTCGCCAAGTGCACCACTTGTTCCTGCTCCTTGTGTGTTACATTTCGATGTGCTCTGGAGACAGCACAGATCTCGTCGTCCAAGGGATCGACTATAGGGGTTCCATGTTCCATCAGGAATCTATAAGGGTTTAGGCTGTTTAGGGTTTAGGGCTCTAGGGTTTTGAGAGTTTAAGGGTTTAGGCGTTTTGGTTTATGGGTTTAGGCTTTTGGGTTGAGTGGGCTTAAGGGCTAACGGTTTAGGGTTTTGGGGTTTTGGGACTGAGTGCCTCAGGTTTCAACACCTTGACCCAGAGAGTCCAAGACCCCTTAACTCACGAATCTTCCTTGAGTTAGACTAGTCAACTTCTGGTTCTACAGTAGAAGTTAGAAAGTTGGAACATCATTATCCTCATTCCCTTAAGGTAAAGTATAGGAGATCCCAGCACGAATCGTCCTAAATCCATGTTCCAACTTTCTGGGGTTCACTATAGAACTTCATGTATTCAGTTCCTTCATTGATGGTTTCGGGTTTGGGGCCACAGGGATGGAGGTATGGTCCTTATCTGAGGGGTATGTGCCCCTGGGAAATACGATCACCTGGGAAACTGTGCCCTAAGGACTTTCTGAGGATCTGAAAACCAGGGGTCAGTGTCAGGGACGACTTCCAGCCAAGAGACTCTGCAGCAGACCGAGGGTGGCAGTCACGAGGGGAGCGGCCGGGACAAGACGATGAGTCGGAGCCAGTCTGGAGAGGAGACTATCGTCATGGACGGCAACATCTTGATCCCTCTGAGACGAGGAGACACGGCTGGGATGCAGGCCACGGCTGGGGGTCACGTGATTGGGGAGGTCGAGAGTCACGTGAGGGGCAGGGCGGAGGAGATCGTGACGGAGAAGGTCGAGGATCAAAATCGCTGAATCAAGTTGCAATGCGAATTCACCCAAGCAGGCTGCGATTTCCTTGTTCAATCGTTAAGAAGTGCCCGGGACATTACCAATTAGCTGTCTACATTATGGGCTTCAAATCTAGGTAGGCTTTCAGTGTCCAGATCCACCTAAAGCACCCTTGATCCGTATTTTTCTTACGGCTCGAGTTGTCTTGGGATGCTACAGGGTCCTTGCCCCTCCCATCATAAAAAGCTTGGAGCAAGGGGCGCAAGAAAAGCGCACTATCCTAAACCCTGGGCCATACTACCTAAACCCCTAAACGCTTAAACCCCCAGACCCTACGACAAGACCGTATGTAAACCTCCTTAAGTTTCTTACATTCATTAACTTTGAACCCAGAATCGTCTACAGCCTTAACATACTTACGAGGTGGAAAAGAGGGCCTTGGAAAAGCGAGCCTCAACCCCAAACCCACAATTGAACCCACAATCCTAAAGCGCTCACCTCCTGCCTTTGGGTGTTCAGGGCTTAGGGCTTAAATCCGCAAGCCCGCCCAAACCCCAAGCCCTAAGACAAGTTACGGTTTCGGGTTCAGGGTTTAGGGTTTACCGGGACAAGACCAGATGTAAACTTCAATCCCTTAACCTCAGGCTCTATAGGGACTCATATTATTAACATGGATTCGGGGCCCAAAGACCATACTATACAAGGCTTTTTTGGGGGGCTTTTGGGCTGTTAAAGCCCTAAACCCTACTCCCTAGACATCCCTAGACCCTACACCCTAAACCCCAAGCTTTCCACCCTAGACATCTCTCGACCGTAAACCCTAAGCCCCTAAAGCCTTAGGCTCAAAATAGCCCCAAACGCTTCTTGTAGTATGGTCTTTGCCTAGAGGCTCCATAGTAGTTCCTTTTTGGGGTTCATATTTAGAATCCTATTAGGTAATCCCAAAAATTTAACTACTTTGGAGCCTATGGGTAGGCCCACGAGCCTCAACAAAGGAATCCTAAGAGCCTTACCTGGAGGTTCTTGGAGTTATAAGACCCCTAAGATGGGAGTTTCCTAAAATAGGCGTACCTTCTCTTGGGATCCTTATCATAAGGATCCTACTATTTAGGGTACTATATTAGGGTCCTATTTTCGGAAACTCCCATATGGGCTATATATACTTATAGTTACCCTACTTTTAACACCGCTTATAGCTATCCCTGAACCTCCAAATAGGGTGAGAACCCTAAACCCTAAACCCCTAAACCCCCAAACCCCTAAACCCCTAAACCCCAAGCCTCAGGGGAAGCCTCTCCCCTTCCCAGCTCCAGGGAGAGGAAATGGTCACCATGCTGAAGAAGGCCGCATGGTCCGAGCTCCTTTAGGGTTTATTCAGGGGCCTCAAAAGGTGGGATGAAGGTAGGTGGGGTAATCCCAAAATAAGAGTCCTTATATAAGGGATCCTTCATCCCACCTACCTTCATCCCACCTTTTGAGGCCTCCAATTTATAGGGTTTTTACGGTTCAGGTTTTAGGGTTTATATCGTCTATAGGGTTTAGGGTTTAGGGCTTATAGGGTTTATAGGGCTCAGGGTTTGCAGGGTTTTTAGGGTTTATGGGGTTTAGGGTGTAGGGAAGAAAGGGTTTATAGGTTTTAGGGTTTAGGGTTTATAGGGTTTAGGGCTTATAGGGTTTATAGGGTTTAGGGTTTATAGGGTCCGGTTTTTTTTTTGGAAGGTTTGGCCAAGGTTGGGTTTTGGAAGGTTTGGCCAAGCCCGTGGCCCTGTGGTCTCCTGGTCCTTGGTCCCGTGGTCCGTGGTCCCGTGGTCTCTGGTCCTCTGGTCCTGCGGTCCTCTGGTCTCCTGGTCCTCTGGTCCCGCGGTCCTCCAAGCCACAAGCCCACATGGCCCATTGCCAGTGTCCGCCCTGCGACTCCGACCGATCACAGATGGACGTCTACGCAGGATCGTTGTTCATTTCCAAGTCAAGACTGTTGAAAAGCTGTGGAGTTAAGATTGTGCAGGTGTAAGTAAGAACTGCTGCGTAAAAGTCGTGCAACCGATGCGCAACAATTTTGGCTCAGAGCCGTAGCATACTCAGGGAATCCACATTCCGGGTATTTGTACTCTATATTAGACAGTCACGCTGTGGGGATAAAGGCTTCTGGCGTAAATCCCGAGGACCCGAAAGCTCAAAAGCTACAGTATACTCCCCATATGAACCCTCTCAGAACCCGTCATAACGACGTTGTGTTTGCAAATGGGGGGG
>BGNK01002208.1:80672-109567 GCA_003297005.1 Symbiodinium sp. clade A Y106
TATATTGTATTGTATCATGTTCTCTTATCTCACATTCCATTACATTTTATAATGCTTGCAAGAACATCGCACCATGATCAAGACTTGCATCAAACACGAAACTGTTTTAGAGCTTTGCACGACTCATCATAAAGGCATTCTGTTTGCAAGAGGGGGGTGTGTTATTGATTCATATTTTATTATGTTCTAGTATGTTTTATCCTATTGTATTCTGTTTTTAAAACTATAACCAATCCTATTAAAGTATAAGACAGCAAGAACAGTAACAAGAACATTAACAGGACAATAACACAACCGCAACGACAATAATGATAATAACAACAAGAACAACCACAACAACCACAACAACCACAACGACCACAACAACCACAGCAACCACAACAACAGCAACAACAACAGCAACAACAATAATAAGTATATTGGTAATAACAATGGTCATAGCAACAGCAACAGCAAGACCAGCAATAACAATAATATTAACAAGAACAATAGCATTAACAAGAACAATAAGAAGAACAACAACAGCACCAACGGCAACAACAACAGCAACAACAACCAAGGTAGCATAGGTTTTCCTCACGAAAGCGTAGAGAAATAGCAATGTAAAGAAAGCAGTTTTTTCTCAACAAAACCCAAGGCAACGTGCGTTTTCCTAACGAAAACCTCAGGAAAACGGCACGAAAACCGTCGAATATGCAAGAAAGCTAGGGTTTTCCCTAGGAAAATCCAAGGTAACGTGCGTTGTCCTAACGAAAAGCTTTCAAGAGCTGTCCAACAGCTTCTTGTTGATCAGTCTTTCAACAGCTTGTTTGCGCTACCTCGTGATGCTTTCGTTGGTCGGAAGGAAGGAGAAGCCCAGCTATTCTTCGCCAGAGTTCTCGACCAGCCGGAGGTCACATAGCTGCCTCCAACCTTTGGCGTTCAATGGCCCAAAGCGGTGCAAGCATGGGGATATCCCAGAAGCGTGGGGCCAGCTGGAACTTTTGACCGTTTCTCCCGAAAAGGGGCGAGCTTCACACGTGCCTGCGTTTATTGCTTTTCAAAGACGGCACGCCCGGGAGAAGGCCGGAGGTTTTGGAGGGTTCGGGATCCGGGGCTGGCGGCCCCCCCACGACGCTGCAAGTGGGCTATGCTGATAAATTCTGCCATCGCCTTGGCCGCATTTCGAGATCTCAAAAAGCCCCAATGGTTCTTGCTGGGAGGTACCAAAGACACCCTAAAGGTTTAGGGATCCGGTAGGGGCTTGTGGTGTAGGTTATGATCAAAAACTTATAGGCTCTGCAGGGGCCCTGTAAAAGCCGTTTTTGGCAGGCAAAGCGTCCCATGAGAGTTCCACAAGACTTTTGGGGTTTATTTACGGATTTACAGTTTAGGGTTTTGGGGCTGAGGTTTGGGGTCTAGGGCTTAACGAACGTGCGCCAAGCAAGCACTGCCTACCGTAAGGCTCCATGTGCCCATTTGGTATGTACTGTATAAGCCCTAAAGCACTTTAGGAACCTGATTAAGAAACCCTTGGCCTACAACCCCAAAATAGTAGGATTCATATAAGGAACCCGAATAAAGACCCAAGGTTTCTTAACCAGGTTCCTACATTATACGGTACATGGAGCCTTAGGGACGGTGTAAGGCATACAAAGCCCTTCATTCGAGGCTTGGGACTGTCTGTGGGAGTTTTGCAGTCTTTTGCTTAGAGAAGAGTCCCGAACCTGTTCAACCCTACACCCTAAACCAAAGAAACAACAAACATTGTAAACCTCTAAATCCCTAAACTCTGAACCCTAAACCCTAAACCAAAGAAACAACAAACATTGTAAACCTCTAAACCCCTAAACTCTGATTAAACCTAAGCCGCTGTGTCAGAGCAGTTTCGGGTCAGGGCAGAAAGCTCTGGTGTCTCAGAAGCCCTAGATATTTAGGGCCTAGTAGAGGGTAGATGGGGACTTTGGGTACCAACCCGGAAACGCCTCAAACCCACCCAAAACCCTGAACCAATGGAGCCCGAAACTACAGCATACTACAGCCCCTAGACCGGCTTCCTTTAAGGGTACTTACAAGGTTCTGCAAGGTTTAGGGCTCCATGTACCAATGAATTATATAATTATGCCGCCAAAGGGTTCTTCCACTCTCATAGGGACCCTTAGGGGGGCAGGGGGAGGGAGGGGGGTAGGGGGCCTTAATGCTTATAATAAGGACTTAATAAGCCTAATTAAGGAAGTATAGTCCCCTACCCCCCTCCCCCTACCCCCTAAGGGTCCCTATGATCTAGTCTTGGTGACATGGAGCCTTTGGGCTAGATCTCCAAAACCTCAAAGCTTTAAAGCCCTGCACCCCTAAACACCTGATGCAACATAAACCAGCAATATCTGGGCCTTAATAATTAGAACAGGGCTTTGGGGTACATTATACGATAGCAATAAATAAGGAACCCCCAAGGTAGCATTAGTAATTATCAGGCCCTTTGTAGTAGAAAGCCCTAAACCCTATACCCTAAACCCTAAACCCCAAACCCTAAACCCCAAACCCTAAACCCTAAACCCCAAACCCTAAACCATAAACCCCAAGCACCGTAGAATCTGAACCGCTCCCTCCCGTGTCCTGGGGGCCTTGAGGAGCCGGAACTCACGTGGACGATCTACCGCTACAACCCTTAGCTGAGATAGCAGGCCCGTTTAGGGTTTAGGGTTTAGGGTTTAGGGTTTGGGGGTTTGGGTTTAGGGTTCAGGGGTTTAGGGGTTTAGGTTTTAGGGTTTTAGGGTTTAGGCCGTCGTGGTTTTCCCCTGGCTTGTTTGGGATTTCTACCGCTGTTGTAAAAACAGGGGTTGCAAATTGTGTTATTGGGTGTCACAGAGAGTTGTGCAGAGGTGCCGGGGTCGTGGATTTTCGAATTTTCGGCCTGTGGTGGCTTTCCGGGTTCGGAAACCCTGAGACTCCAAGTATACAAACAGCACCCACTTTGGGGTTTAGAGTCTATATGCAAAATCCTACTTTGGGCGATTTGGAGTTTTAGGGAAAGGGCTTAAACTACACCCAGAACCATAGGCTCAGCAAGTACCCAGAGGGTCCATATGTACTAGCGTTGGTAGTGTATATAGACCCCAAGCCCTAAACTCCCTAAACCCTATAGAACCCTAAACCCTAAACCCCTAAACCCTAAACCCTAAACCCTATAGAACCCTTAAAGGGACCCTTCAAGGAGCCCTTAAGGGAAGCCGCCGGCCCCGGGGTTTTCAACTAAGGCCAATTCTTGAGATGCGTTTAGGGGGTTAAGGGGTTAAGGGTTTAGGGGTTTAGGGGTTTAGGGTTAAGGGTTTAGGGGTTTAGGGTTGAGGGGTTTAGGGGTTAGGGTTAAGGGTTCAGGGGTTTAGGGTTGAGGGGTTTAGGGTTTAAGGTTTGGGGTTCTGATCTTGCTGTAGGCAATATCCTCATAATTTCAGGAAGGCCCTTGAATTCCTAAATCCCAAATCCAGAAACAACATAGTTGCATTGTAAGGGCAGGTCATCTCAGCTTCAAATCGACAGCAGTAGTGTTTTACGGATTAATAGGTACGTTTTACTACTATACCTCAGGGCTGATTGATGTTTCTGCTTACAGAACAATATAATTACCCCCAGACCCTATTCTAGTTAATTACCCAGGCTCTTAATATAGAGCCACATTATGAATCCCTTATGGAACCCTTTAAGGATCCTTTTTAAAGGGACCCTATTCTACTTATATGTCATGCTATCTAGGTCTCTGGAAGCTGCTTGGCGCCTGGACGTGAGAACCAGGAGGCACCACAACAACCCATAGAGCCCAAACCACACCGCAATTACCAGGTTTGGAGATATTCCTTCAATGTTACAGGCCATATAGGGCTGTAGCAAAAGAGCGTCTTCTTGTGGTTTCCGTCCTTGGGGCGGAAATTGGGCTCTGGGGTGCGCTCCTTCCGGTCCTACGTAGTTCTGCAAAGGTCCTGGGGTCCAAGCATTGCATAACTTTGCTAGCCCTGTAACCCCAAACACTAAGCCCTACCATTGAAACTTAAATCCTGGACATAAGCTTTAAACCCTAAACCGTAAACCCTAATTAAGCCCTAAACCTTAAACCCTCCTGCCAAAACCAGATCATCCACCCACAACCCGCATCTCTAATCGAAAGGTAGCATTGCAGTTGTTCAAGGGGCTTTGAAATTCGTGCCCCGTGACCCTGAGCACCCTAAACCCTTAACCCTAAACCCTAAACCTAGATGTTGCAGGTTGTAGTTTTTCTGGTTAGACCTGTATATAGCAGATCTAAACACGCTACACCCTAAACCACTTTTCCTCCAGCTATCCCCAAGTCCCCACGTGCCCATGCAGTATATATATATACACAAACAGGAAGCCCTTTAAAGGTTTAAGTGTATGCTTTTGGGGTTTAGGACCCTTTGGGTAAAGCTAGTTGGATGTTTGGGACCTTGCCGGTCACACGGACGGCTTTGCAAAGCAAAGAACCTTACCAGGGAGCTTCTGCTACAAGCTTAAGCGGACCCTAAAGAACTTGCCTTTTTGGGGCTCCTTGTTATGATTTCCTTCTATGGGGGTTTCCGAAAATAGGGGACCCTAAGGTAGTACCCTAAGTAGTAGGATCCTCATTATAAGGACCCCAAAATGAGGTACCCCTCGGAAACTCTATACCCTTATACCCTTATAGAGACCTTTAAAGGAGCCCTCATAGTACCCTTATAGTAACCCTTTAAGTACCCTTCCTTTTCGGGAAACTCCTTCAAAAAGTCCTTAAAAAGGGCCGGCTCTTGGGGGTGAAGGAAGCCCGGCTGGCCCGAAGTCAATGAGTTTGTAGGGTTTTCAGGGCTTTGAATAGGGAGTTAGGATTCCTTTAAAGGGATCTTTAGGGCTTCCTTTAGGGATCCATAAGGAGTTTAGGGCTTAGGGTTTAGGGTTTGGGGGTTTGGGGGTTAGGGGTTTGGGGTTTAGGGTTAGGGCTTAGGGTTTAGGGGTTTAGGGTTTGGGGTATTTGTATTGTGAAGTGAACAGAATTCGAGCACCTTTTGAAAGTCTTTCGGTAGTATCCGCCTCAAGGTACGTAGACTTTAGAGCTGGGTGCGAGCCTAGGTTTTGCATGATGAAGGGCTCTGAAGTATACACTAAGGCCGTAAAGTAGCGGTAGAGGAACCCCTGTAAAGTTTAAATATATACTACTTGGGTACTTAGGAACCCTTTGAAGTACACTTTCTCATTTCGAAGGCTTGTTGAACGTTGTGCTGGCATCTGAAGAGTCCCAGGTACCTGCTACGCAGAGGCAGTAATGTTCGACTTGGGCCCTTTTCGAAGCCCTCCAAGTAGAGACACACTCCCCCAAAGATTCCTAAGTACCTACCCGGTAGAAAGTGGGGTCTCTATAGCAGGAAGTCCTATACCTAAACCCTCCATCTACACTACTAGACCCTAAATACCTGCAACTTGGGACAATATATACGCTTGTTTGAGGGTACAAGGAGAGTCCTGGTAATGCTTTGGGCAAGTGTTCCCCGAGGATCCCATCGGTCCCGATGTCAACGACAACTAGGTTCCTGAGAAGAACCCGTTTGCCCTTGTTTAGCTTAGGGTCCCCTTATTATAACCGACTAGTAGGAAACAGCGTGTTCTTATTATGAAGGGGCTGCTCAGGATCCTAGTCCGAGACTTCAATACTTGGGATTTAGTATGGACGAGTAGTCAAAGTGGCACAGAATGCACTAGGGGTTTATTGACATGCAGGGACTGAAGAGAGTCGCGGCACGCTCACATGCTCTATCGCTTCCAGTCAGAAGGTCGTATACTTCTGTGTTACTTTATAATTCCTGAATACAAGGTCCTAAGGATAAGAGAAGTTTTCCTCAATTAGCGACAGTTGAGGAAGTAGGTAGAGAGCAAGCACCGCAAGAACAGCGTACATTACGCAGAAGCTCGCGTGTACGACGTCCACGTTCGGTCGGCCATGCGCAGTCGTCGTCTCCCCCAGATATCATGTGATCGCCGCAGAGCTTTGGCTGTGGCGAGTCATATGTTCAGGCCTCACACAGAAACCCTCAATCTAATTCTGCCTTTTCTTCTAGAATGAGCAATTAGTGGTACCATTTTTCGAGTTCTTTACACAGCTATAGTTCCCAAAACACTATTCTAGTTGAAACTCTAGTTAGTTCGGAGGCGTCCTTTCCAAGGCCTGGCAATTCTTCCCAGGCGCGCATTTGCGTGCTGTCATGCTTTTTGGGTTCAAGGACCCAGAGACTCGAAGACCTCTCTGCGGAAGCCGGAACCCCAAGAAGCTATAAACTACCCATAGGCCCCATAGTAGTTCCTTTTTGGGGTTCATATTTAGAATCTTGTGAGGTAATCCCAACAAGGTCTTACTATGGGGCCCTCTGGGTAGCCAGTTACGACATCCGAAAGACAGATCTGCCAAAAAATGTAGAAAGCTGCAGCCACAACAAGACCTTGTTGTTGATCCTTTTCGCGGATCCTTAAGTACTATAGGGCCTATACTTGCCCCCTTTTCCTACAACGACCATAACCTATTCTTTGCATGGTTTCGTTTCCTACTGGGGGTTGTATTGGGAGTTTCCGAAATTAGGGGTACCTTGTTTGAGGTCCTTGTAATAACGATTAAGGATCCTACTATTTAGGGTGCTATATGAGGGTCCCCTATTTTCGGAAACTCCCAAACGGGACCCCATAAGAAGGTAGGTCCGAATTAAGGTAAGCCCGAACTTCCGCTCTTCTGGCCAGAGAGACCACTGCCCCTTAAGGAACCCTCGGGCTCCAGCTGGGTGGTTGTCAAAATTAGGGTCCCTTTTTGGGTCCTAGTTATAGTACGGCACGTAGTATTTAGGGTACCCAGAAAGGGGCCATGATTTTGACAACCACCCAGTTACTTAAATATATTGCTAGTAGTTAACCTACTATTTCGGTAACTGGAGCTTAAGGGAATTATCCTAAATCAGCAGATTAAGCTCGTCCATACAGTGTAACCAGCTGAGGTTCTTATCCAATTGGTTTCGGGTTCTCCGGTGACTACCCCAAACCCTAAACCCTACCCCAAAGTCCTTACATGCTAAGCCCTTAAATCCTCCAAATCGAGAGGGAGGAAGTCACCCTTAAAGCACGGACACCCTGGAGAAGCTTATGACCCAACTATTCTGGGGGGCCTGAATAAACAGATAGTTGCCTAATATGTAGTCTTGTTACAATACGGAACCCTAAGGACTAATGTCATCAACTATTCCCTTAGACAGCCAATGGGCGAACTTTAATCTGCATGTCCTTTGTGCGTCCTTATGCATTTGCTCTATCTCAGGCAGTTAGAACTTTTTTGGGCCCCGTTTACCCAGAGACTCCAATACCCCTTAATTAAGGAATATACCTTAAATTATAGTACGATCCCTATTATGATTTAAGGAATATTCCTGAACATTGGAGCCTTAGGGTACTTGAAAAAGAGAGTTCCGACCACGAAATTAGGGGAGTCTCGAGTTTTTCGCCATTGCACGGAGCTTTGCAGCGTGTGAAGGTCGCAGGACAGTCAGAGTGTGACCCAAACCTCGAAGTCACGGCTTCGGGCTTAAGATTAACGGATGTGGGGTGGGGTTTAGGGTGTAGGGTTTACTGATCAGTGATCAGGGGTGGGGTTTGGATTTTGTTCTGTAGGACTCTAGGGGTTAGGTAAAGGTTGGGTGAGTTTTTGTTTGAATTGTTCTGGGGTTCAAAATCCTGTTTTAGGCTTCTGAGTGGTCGCAGGGATGTACAAGTTGGTCTATTCTAAACCTGTTTGAAAGGCCAGCATCGTGGCTGTTAGGGTTGCGCTGTTACGTTTAGGCTTGCGGCGTTGAGAGTTTTAAGGAGGTTTCGTGGGCATAGGGCTTTGACTTCCCGGTCCCTACACAAACAGAAAAACCCTACGCCGGTCCTGAACCCTGAACTCTAGACCCTGAATAACGTACCCCCCCAAAGCATCCCAAACCCCACTTCAACTAGTCAGGCCCCTATGAATTCACCCCAAGATAGAAACCCGTAGCGGAAACCTATAGCAGAGCCCCCTAAATTCCCCCTCAGGCCCCTAAGCTGATCCTAAACCCTAAATCCCTAAACCCTATAAGCCCTAAACCCCAAACTCTAATGTCTAAGTTATAAGCCCTAAACCCCAAACTCTAATGTCTAAGTTATAAGCCCTAAACCCCAAACTCTAATATCTAAGTTATAAGCCCTAAACCCCAAACTCTAATGTCTAAGTTGCAGACCTTCACCTGCGAAGTTCAGCGACACCACGGCAACGGCTCAAGGCCAAGACCAGCGAAAAAGCAACACGGTTTTGGGATTTAGGTTAGGCCAGGCCCCCCAATGGCCCTTTAAAAGAAGCCCTTATGGTCCTTATTAGTGGGTATTTGGGGTATGTTCGAGGTAGTTGGGGGGGTCTAGGGGGGTTCCGGGCTTTAGCACAGGGTCTCTGTAAAAATTTACACGGGCTTCTACAGCTTAGAGTCCCTGAGAATGCAATGCGTCCGAGCAGTTAGTATTCGTATTTCTGTTGTGAGATCCCTATAAACCCTAAACCCTAAACCCCTAAACCCCAAACCCCAAACCCTAAACATGCAAACCCCTGGGATGAGGCCTCAAAGCCGACACCCTCCCCCAGAAAGGCCAAGACCTGCGTAGTCGCCCTATGTTAAATAACTATCCCTAGGGATCTAAGGACTCATATATTAAGGCTTTGGGGCCCAAAGACCATACTATTTAAGGCTTTTGGGCTATGTTGATGCCCAGGGTATGGTAGAACATACCACAGCGTTAATAATTAGAATAGGGTTCCTTTTAAAGGGTTCCGTATAAAGGGGTCTATAAGGAGTACTATAAGGGGTATCATGCGGGTTTTCGTATCGGGGCCTTAATAATTAGAATAGGGCTTGGGGGTTTATTGTGCTATAATTCTATAATCATTGTCATAATACGGAACCCCCCAAAACCCTATTCTAATTATTACGGCCCCTACATTGCCCCGAAACATGTTCTAGACCCTCTTAGGAGCCTCGGGTTAAACAGATGTGTTTCTGGGTTAGGGTTTACTGTAACCCAGAGGCTCCAGATGTACTACCATTATGGATAGGTCCCTAAAACCACAATAGAAATGGTTTTTTTGGACCTAATTCCATAATGGTAGTATATGTGGAGCTAGGTAAGTGACATAGAAGCCTGAATTACGCATACCATGCCTGAACCCTCAAAAACTTCGCACGTTGCATAACATCCTGCACGACGCTATTCTACTTTTACGGCTCCTATGTTATGGTCCCTATTTGGGTAGTTGTCAAAATTAGGGTCCCTTTTTGGGTACCCTAAATATTAGGTGCCGTATTATAATAAGGACCCAAAAAAGGACCATAATTTTGCCCTAAACCCTAAACCCTAAACTACCCATTTCATGGTCAGATTTGCAGTCCCCTGTAACCCAATCTGGGATTATAAGCGGCTAAAAACCCAGTTGGCTGTCGAGGGTTTAGGCTTTCGAACCCAGTCTGGGGTGAACTAGGCTGCTATACCTTAAAGCCTGCAAACCAGGGCGCGGAACAAGTAGCATATCATACTATAGTTTGGGGTTCCCCATTCTGATTCTAGTACAACAATTGACCTCCGAAACCTGTTCTAGTTATAAAGGCCCCTAGACTATAGCACTCATATAGGTACCTGGGCCCTGAGGGCCTTGGATCTCTGCACTAAGTCGTCTGAGCTACCCGAAACCATTAGGTTGAGGGTTTCGGGTTTGCCCTAGAGTAAGGCTCCTGGACCCTTGTAGTGAGATCCCAAAACTTTAGCAAAGTCGAAAGCCTCCCCAAGAAAGGCCCAAGACCCTCTTAGGAGGCTTAGGGTAGGGCCCTACACCCCATATGGGTCCCTGAAAGGACCCTTTGCGTAAGGTCCCGTTGGTCCTGTGACCTGTGATTTGGGTTTCGGAGATCTGCTTCCTTGAAGGATCAGGGGAAGTGACTAGGATGCTTGAAGTGAAAGGGCTCCTCAAATGGATCCTTGAAGGATTCATTGAAGGGTTCATTACAGGGTTTCTTGAAGGGGTCCTGAGAGAGTTTGTTAGGGAAACTAAACATGTAGTCGGAATCAAGAATGATGGTGGTACTCAGAGCTGTGCACAGCCCATGCTGTTCATTGCCCTACAGAACACCCTAGACTCTAGACCCTGATCCCGTAAACCCCATCCCAAACATTCAACCCTAGCCAAACAACAGTCGTCGGCAGTCTTACACCAACAAGCCGTTTTATTTTCAGCTCTAAGACTCAAGCAGGTGCCAGAAAGCCCGAGAAGCTATAAAGACTCTCGAAGAGGAGGTTGCAACAAAGGTGCAACGAGCTTTCGGGATAGTAACCGAGTCGCAGACGGCTACATAATCCCGGCAGTTTGGATCTAGGACGGGTGTAGGATTTCAGCCGTTCAGCTCCCACCCTAAACCGCAAACCCTCGCTACAGGATATCTGTGTTCAAGCGAGGGAGGCTTCCCCGAATCGATGTATAGCTGATTCTTTGCAAGCTCTGCTTTCCTTCACACGCAGAGATCAGCAACTCCTTGCTTGAGGAATGCCCTAAACCCTAAAGAATAGACTCTTGTTCTGGTCCGCAAACTACACTCACTCAACCATACTCAAATCTCTCTCTCAAGCCATGCTGCTGGCAGTGCGGCCATAGGCCCGGGCTTCTTGCGTGGCTCTGGCTTCTTTAGCGTTTAGCCTCAGATTAAGTGAGTCGAGCTCAGTCGAGGGAATTGTGCGGGCAAGATATTAGCTAAATTGGTGTTCGGTTCTTGGTCTGCATGGTTTTGAAGTTAGGTGATGGTGCTATGGAGGCTATCCTTGCATGTGGGATCCCGAAGCATCGGCTGCAAGCGGCTCTGAGGGAAGGGACTTACGGCTGCATGTTGAAATAAAACCTTGTCCGAAAGGCAAATACTGTAGACTCTGTAGACACTTACTAAGCTTGGAACCCTCAGCCCTGAACCCTGAACAAATTTGGAGGCTAAATACTGTCGACTCTGTTGACACCTGCTAAGTTTGAACGCCTAGACCCTGAAGCTGAATAAGTTTGGAGGCTATTGCTCTCACGCAAATGCCGGTTCCGTCCCGCCAGGAATGCCGATGCCACCTGATTTGAGTCGCTTGATGCTGGCCCCTAAACCCTAAATCCTAAACCATAGGTCCTAGGTCACACCCTAAACCACAAACCCTACACCGTAGGCCCTAAATCCTACACTATTAGGTCTGAGATCCAAGCAGCTGAACCCGACGGCACGCCGACAGGAGATTGCTTGGAGGTTCCTGGGTAGTTATAAGTTCTAGGTTTTAAGTGGTGTTACAAGAAGGGTAACCATAATTATGGCCCATAATTAGGGGCTTTAGAGCTTCATTTATGACTACCCATGAACTTTCGAAGTAAGATGCATGTGCACATTGCTATAAGCAGAATTTCGGATGTCGACCTTGCTCGAGTTCGCCTAACCAAACCATAAACCCCCCCCCCAAGGATCCAAAGTGCATGTAGGACTTCTATAAGGAATTAGTATTATGATTTGGGGAAGTATCACCCAGAGTACCTCGGACCCTTTGGGCCCAAACTCCCAGTGTCAAGCATCGGAACCTTCGTTCTGGGCAACACCAACGACCGCTTTTACCTCCTGGGTTTCGCCTGCACCGAAGGCGTGCCGAGGCACGACATTGAGTTCCGGCGACTTGCGGACGGCGATGGAACCTACTGGGTGGACAGTGGTGACAGGGATGGCTACCGCCGCCTGCGGTTCAGGTGCCGCGTCCTCGTCCGGCTTTCGGCAAACTACCTGGACCAGCACAGCTTCGAGATCGAAGCCGCGGATGATGATGACCGGAACTGGGAGATGATGCAGTTTCTGCTGTTCGGTTTACAGTAGAAGCCCAAAAGTTGGAAACCCAATAGCCTCAATCCTGAAGAGCAATGTAAAGGGAATCCCAGCACTATTTGGCCTTAATCCGGTTTCCAACTTTATGGGGTTTCCTGTAGGGCTTTGGGTTGTAGATGGCTGGGTTCTGGTTGCCTTGTGGTTTTGCGTTTGGCTGCGAGGGTTCACCTCGTGGGGCCTCCGAGCTAATGAACAATCCTAAGCCCTAGAATCTAATACCCTCAACCCTACCTAACCCTCCAAAAAAAACAAAGAGGAGGTAAGATGGTGGCCCAACACCTAAAAAGGCTGCTATTCTCCATACCCTAGACCTTAAACCCTAAACCCTGAGCCTTACAAAACCCGAATCCTGGGAGGTCAGGAGCCTGAGCGCTCGCCAGAAAGCAGGCCAACTGCCCCCACGGACTCAGAGGATTTAACTTCAGGTGGGAAATTCTTGTAATGCCTTTCTAGAGGTCGCGAGGGTTTGGGAGGTTTAGGTAAGGTCTTCATGAGTGCGGTTTAGAGCATTTGCGAGGTTCAGGTTTGTCTGATTACGCTGATCTTGGCGCTTTAGGTACTGTAGCCGTCTGGAAGTCTATAATGACAGTAATGACAGGTTAGGCGGTCGGTAGTGTTTGGGCCGGGTGACTCGGCAACCAGAACGAAAGCTTACTGCTGACAGTTCTTTTGATGCTGTTGGCACAAGGCAGCAGGAGGTGTGAATGGGTGCTCAGCCCTGCAAATGTCAGGCTACTTCTAGGCACAATCTCGAGAAGGCCGAGGTTGACATATAATAATTCGGAAACAACCATGCATATCCACCAGGCCCCGCTGACACAAAACTCGGAGTGCAACTCTCGAGTCCATACACCATGCAGGGGCTAATAGCCGACTAGGTTTTGGATTGCCATGACCCTACACCCTAAACCCTAACATGCTTTATTACTTGTTGTTTGTATCTGTCCCTGAGAGGGGCCATTATGGCATAAGAGTCTAAAACTCCCCAAGGCTCCATCCACTTTTCTATATACTTAGGTTATAGAGTACCTAATTATATAGGACCCCTTTAAGGCCTAAGTATATACTATATAGGTACATAGAGCCTTTGGGCCGTTTGTGCCCTTGACCACTTCCCGGTGGAAGTAGCAACGCACGTGTCAATGTGGAGCTTCAGCTGTTCATCAGATCCCTCAAGGTCGGATATTGAATGTCAGAGTTTACGCACTCAACTTGCTAAAACCCTAAACCATAAACCTAGCTCGAGGCCCCTAGAGCCCTCAACCCCTAAACCCCTGACCCCTAGCCCAAAGACCGAAGCTTACTGAGGAAGCTTCTCCGCTCCTGTTTATTAGGGACCCCAAAAGCACATAAGCATAAGCGTTTTATAGGGATATCCCTACCTTATTATAAGGGGGTTTATATGGGATATCCCTATCCATATTTTTGCTTATGTGCTTTTTTGGGGCCCTAGTTTAAGGTTAAGGTTAAGGTTTGAGCTTTGGGAATTGGCTCCTGCTTTGGTTTGGGGTTCCTCTTGTGTCTAATAGGGTTTAGGGAATAGCATTTCGATTTTTGGGTGTTTAGAGTTCACGGCATACCTGGGTGCTTCTAAAGAATCACCATGTTTAGGGCTCCTTGTTTTGATATAAGTCCTTCTAGAGGGCATTTAGGTCCTTCAGGGTTTAGGGAATAGGGTTTACCCTAACCCCAAATAACCTACCTTTTTCAGGATTTTTCTAACAGGCAACCATAATAAGGATCCCTGAGCAGGTAGGTCTTGCAGGGTCCAGGTACGGTTTAGGGTTGATGGTTTTGTTTCTGTAGTGAGATCCCAAAGCTGCACCCCCAAAGCCCAAACCCTCCCCCAAAAAAGCCTTCGGGCAGGGTTTAGGGTTTAGGATGAACCCTAAGGGTCCATGTACCCAAATAGCATTACATGGGCCTTAAAGTAGTCCTTACATAGGTACATTGGGGGCCAATGTGTATACTATTTGTTTACATGGACCCTTGGGTTAATTGTGTTACAAATCGATGGTGCGCTCCGAGCATCGCAGGAGAATCTGAGCGGGGTGCTTGTCGGGATGAGCCCGAAAACCACAAACCAGGCGAACCCAAAGCCCTAAACCGAAGACCCTAAACCCTACACCCTAAACCCTAAACCCTGAAACCCTAAAACCCTAAACCCTAAACTCAAACCCCAAAACTTCAACGAAAACCCTGTCAACCGGAAATCCCAGAAAGCTGAAGAGCAAGAGGCCCTGGCTGAGAATCTTCTGCCAAGCCCGGTGGCCAGGAAGCCATAAACCCCATCACCCCAAATCCCGAAATCCCTGAACCCTCAACCCTAAACCCTAAACCCCCTGACCCCTGAGCCGGTATGGGCCGGTATACCTTAAACCCCCGGACTCCCTAAACCCTGAACCCTAAACCCTAAGCCCTAAACCCTTAAACCCCGAACTCCCTAAACGCTGAACCCTAAACCCTAAGCCCTAAACCCTTCAACCCTGAAATCCAAACTTTAGACCGGCTCCGTAATCAACGCGTCGGACATCGCTCGGCCATGGCATATCCATGCCGGTTCTGGCGGCTCCATGATGGCATCCGTCGTGGCCTGGTATGCATTAGGGTTTAGGAGTTTAGGGTTTAGGGTTTGGGGGTTTAGGATTCAGGGGCACATTTGATTCAGTAATTTATGTTGATAGGTTGAGGGGTTTAGATCTGGTGTATCCCAGAGGGTCCATATACACTACCATTATGGAATTAGGTCCCAAAAGACCATCCCTGTTATGGTTTTGGGGACCTAATTCCATAATGGTAGTGTATATGGACCCTCTGGGTATACTATAGGATCTGCCCTAAACGACCATAACTCCCCTTTCATGCCGGTAGTTTGCCAGAGCTTTGGTTGAGTTGAGGTTCCGTACCTAAAGGCCTATTATTTGGTTTCTTGAACCTGTATCCCTAAGGGTCCAAGTACCCAAATAGTAAGGCTTCAAGGTCCAAAAACCATTCAGAGTATGGATTTTGGGACCTAAAACCCTACTATTTGGGTACTTGGACCCTCTGGGGTATGTCTTAGGGGCGAATGCGGCTCATATGAATCCTCAACTCCAAGCCCAACCCCCTAAGTATTATATTAGTCACTACTCTAAGGCTCCTGGACCCTTGTAGTGAGGTCCCAAACCCTAGCCCCCAAAGCCGAACCCCCCGCATAAGGCCCAAGACCCGCTTATGAGCTTCAGAACATGTACTGTAATGTAGGAACCTGATTAAGAAACCCTTGCCCTATAACCCCCAATATAGGATTCATATAAGGAACCCTAACAAAGGCCCAAGGTGTCTTAATCAGGTTCCTACATTAAGGCTTTCGTTTCAGGGTTCGGGGATCCTTCAGGTTCTTGCAGAAGATTCGAGGGTTTTGGGTTTAGGCTTGAAGGAGATTTGTAATAGTGTTCCACATGTTGGGTATTTAATAAAGTCTAGCAGTGGGTAGATGGAGGGTCTGGGAAATCTCCAACTTAAACCCCTGGACCGTAATTGAGTTCTTGCAGCTGCCCCCGACGTGTGGAAACAGCATATGGGTAGTTCTCTGAATTAGGGTCCCCTTTTAAGGTCCTTTTTATAAGGGTGCCGTGCCATTTTGGTTACCTACAAAGGGGCACGGATTTAGAGAACTACCCACGTATGCTCTAGTTTCCGGGTTTAGGGTTCCAGGGAGAGGGTACTCAGCCCTTAAGTAAGGCTCCAAGTATTCATCTACATGCCCTCAACATGCAAGCTACACTTGTGGTTTTCTTCAACCCAAACACCCAGTTATTAGGTGCTTTGCACTTGAAGCCCTTATCAAACCACTGGAAAACTTTCAACACCGTTTTAATTTTATGCAGACCCTTGCCGTCTAGAGCCTTAATTTTCGGGGATACTACCCTAAACCCCTAACCCCTAAACCAAAAGCCCTAAACCCTAAACCGTGATGTAGCCTGATTTCGACTTTCGACCCTTGCAGCCCTACGGACTGGTGTTTTTTGACCCTGAGCGGGAGACAGCCAGCCCTAGAGTAGTTGCTCTTAGGTCGGGGTCGGTCAGTAGTGGTTGGGTCTAGGGTGGGGGGGATTCAGCACAAGTTGAGGGGTTTCAGGGCCTTGTTTGTTTTGGGTTTGGGGGGTGTATTTTTCGAGAATTTGGCGAGGGCTGGGTTCAGGGGCATGCCGCTGCTGCTCAAGCGGCTCAAGCGACACCTTTGAAGAGGGAAGGTAGACCGGGTCCTGAAGTAACGGTAGATTTACACAGGGCCTTCAACCTTTTCTGTAACTGGTAATCTGGCATTTCGGGGAGCGCTTTTTCTACACTGGATGCTGTACCACACAGAAGTCGTCGTGCTTTAGCAGTACCATGCCTTATCGGCCGTAAACCACAGGGTTCTACATCACATGCATCCGGGCAGACCCTAAACCCTACACCCTGAAGCTTGGGTTCGTGTTGTCTCACAGATCTGAGTAGAGATCTCCGATACACAATGTCCGCGGGCAGTGACGAAGCCGTGTCTTGGGTTGATGGAGGTTTAGGGTTTAGGGGGGGTAATTCATGTTTACAGCGGTCGGAATACTCGATTGTAGTACACCCCTTATTGGGGTCAGAATGGCTCTTATTAGTGAGGTCGGTAAAAAGTGGGGTGAATTTTCAGGGATCCGACGTAGGGCCTCAGGTTTGCGTAATTAGCACTAGTGTTGACCCGCAGTCCCTTTTTTCCCAGAGGGTCCATATACACTACCATTATGGAACTTTGTCCCCAAAACCATAACAGGGATGGTCTTTTGGGACCCAATTCCATAATGGTAGTGTATATGGACCCTCTGGGATATTTATAGTACACTAAGCCGCGAAGCCCCATTGTAACTGCTCTGGGCCTTTGGCATTTGAGTACTTATCTGGGGGCTTTGTAACCTATAAGGTCCTTTCAAGGATCCCTACATGTTCATTGCCGACGTGTTTAGTGTTCAGGATATTCTTAAGGTGTGGGGTATTGGCGGTAACGTCGCCTTAATTATTAGAATAGGGTTTTTCGGGGGGCATATTATACTTATGATAGTATAATCACAGTAAGGAACCCCCCAAACCCATTATTAA
Source organism: Symbiodinium sp. clade A Y106 (assembly GCA_003297005.1). Classification (NCBI taxonomy): domain Eukaryota; class Dinophyceae; order Suessiales; family Symbiodiniaceae; genus Symbiodinium; species Symbiodinium sp. clade A. The sequence continues at coordinate 97,727 of BGNK01002208.1, forward strand.
GGCCCCTATACTATATAACCCTACTATAGATACTATAGATCCCTTATAGAGCCCTTTAAGGAACCCTTTACTTGGAACCCTATTCTAATTATTGAGGCCCCTACATTATGCGAGTATGAGGTCTTGCGGTAATATTCGAGCTTACGCTGCCTTAGTCTGGGTTCTGGAGTAATGTAGGAACATGATTAAGAAACCTCGGGCCTTCATTAGGGTTCCTTCTATGAATCCTACTATTTCGGGGTTATAGGCCCAGGGTTTCTTAATCAGGTTCCTACATTACAGTTTATGCCAACACTACCTTGAGTCCGAAAGCATAAAACCCATCAGGTTCCACATTACCATATGTACTTGAATGCCTTTAGGGACCTGTTCCTGGAAGGAACCGTTGTGAAATAAATGTCTACCGGAAAAGGTCTCCCAGGGCTGGTAGACAACATAGGGTTGTACGGTTTTGTATTCGGCTGAGCTTCCATTGAACCGCAGGGGTATGGGGGGGTTGCGAGGGTAATGACGATCTTGATCCTCCGGCCTGTGTATACCATGCGAAACAGAAGTGTACATACATGTACATTTGTATCTGTTTACATACACAGACGCATTGTGTGCGCTGCTATGTCTATCTATCTAACTATCTACCTATCTATCTATATAATTATTATACATACATATATACATATGTATATATGTCTCTATCTATCTGTCTATCTATCTATCTCTCTCTACCTATCTCGCTGGTCATCTGTCGTATGCTATGTATGCTATGTACCGAACGTAATTTAGTTTAATGTAATGTAATGTAATGTAAGTATGCATGCACGTGCACATACATCTACGTATGTCGGTATGCGGGTGGGTGGGTGGACGGGTGGGTGGCTGGGTAGGTAGGTAGGTAGGCGGCGCAGTAGGTCGGTAGCTAGGTAGATGAGTACGTATGTGCATGTGTGAAACCCCTAAACCCTAAACCCTAAACTTGCCCCAAACCCTAAACCCTAAACCTAAACCCTAGAGCCCTGTATGTATGTACGCACGTAGGTTTTGACGTTGAGCTCATGGTCTGCTTTCGGGTCATCCGCATGGGTTCTTGTTTTGGGAGTGTGGGTTCTGTAAGACGTCTGGAGTGTGGGGTTTGAGGGTCTAGGGTTTAGGGCTTGGGGTAGGGTTTGAGGGTCTACCTACGTTGGAAACGGAAGACCTTTACAAATTTGTTCCACGTGGTACTGAAACAAACTTGCCAGACTTCTCGAAAGTGTGCTTCCTTCTGCAACCCTACACACTAGCACCTTATGTCTTTGCCAGCACCCAAAGCAAAGAGGCCGCCTTGATTCCCAGGTGATCTTTGGGCTCTTGGAACGAGGGGAAGTGGAGGGACTGAAGAGATTTACTCCGGTCGGCTTCGATTGGAGCACCTGCGGCGGTGTCTACGATGTGCCTGCTTCTCAGGGGTACTTTGAAATACTTTTTAATTTTTGGTTCCTATAATCCCTAAGAAACAACCAAAAATATGACATGATTGTTTTTGCTAGGGGTCTAAGTTCAGTATAGGCTTTGCATCATGCTATCTTGGAGGGAGTTGCTTCGAGTGGGCTTGCAACAGACCAGACACCTTTGATCAATGCCATCAAATGGCTGCTGCTGGGCCGTTCTCTGGCATGTTTTGAGTTTTTACGCTAGAAGTTATATATATATAAGATACATGTGTACTTATATATATATATAGATAGATAGTAGATATGGTACATTCTTAGGACGTACCAAGACAGTGAGTTTACGGTGCCTCGAGAAGCGAAGGCTACACTCGGGTGCCGATCCACGACAGATCAGGGTGCCGCTCTCTTCCCGACGTCCCTGGGACTTTCTTGAACAGCACAAGCTAAAGGTTTAGGGGTTCAGTGGTTAAGGGGATTAGGGTTTAAGGCTTAATTGTTTTTAGTTTTTTGTTTTTTAGGGTGTTTAACGCTCAGGGTTTAGGGTTTAGAGTAAGATTTGGTATAGCTGTAGTATGTTGGGAAGAAGGCCACTGAGCAGTGGGAGTTGTCGCTTATGGCCTTTCTCCAATCTCTGGCTCCTGGACCCTTGCAGTGAGGTCCCAAGCCCTAGCCCCCAAACCCAAACCCAAGGCCCAAGACCCTCTTAGGAGCCTAAAGGCGATCTCCAGGAGGCCTAATAACGAGCGCAAGTTTGAAGACTGCCTCCCCTCCCTAACCCTGAAATGCTTGAAACCTCCACCCCTGAAGCCTAGGCCGTCAACCCTCAAGCCTAAACCCTAAACCCGTAACCCTAAGCCTCTAAACCCCTAAACTCCTTAACCCTAAACCCTTAAACCCTAACCCATAGATCCTACACTCTCGCACCTAAACCCTCAAGAAGCACGGCCAAGGCTCCTACACAGACTTCACCTACCTGGTTTGCAGTCCAGAGGAGCCTTAGATAGCCAATGGGAGAACTGTTGGCTTCCTTTTTTGGGGGGGGAATTTTGTTGAACTTTTTGGAGGTTTACGGTTGAGGGTTTAGCTGCACCCCTGAACCCTGAACCCTAAACCCTAAACCCTGAACCCCTGAACCCTAAACCCTGAACCCTGAACCCTAAACCGAAAACCCTGAACCCTGAACCCTAAACCCTACACTTGGAGACGAGAGGAACTCTCGGAAATTTCCGTCCCACTGGCCGGGCACAGCGCGGTGTCTCTCGTGCTAGAGCTCCACAAGGTCTTAGGGCTCCATTACATGAACTATAAGGGTTCTTTAAAAGCTATCTATAAGGGTTCCTTTAAAAGGGATCTATAAGGGTTCCTATAAAGGGACTTATATAAGGGATCTATAAGGGCTCCTTTAAAGGGACCTATATAAGGGATCTATAAGGGTTCCTTTAAAAGGGATCTATAAGGGTTCTATAAGGGATCTATAGGGTTTAGGGTTAGGGGCTGGAGCTCCAAGGGGCTCAGAAGACAATGAACTACGGTTTAGGGTTTTAGGGCTTTAGGGGTTTAGGTTTAGGGTTTAGGTTTAATTAGGGTTTAAAGAATGGGGATCTATAGAAGCTCCATAAACACTATAGGGGTGCTATAAGGAATCTACAAGGGTTTTAGATTTGCGGCTTAGGGTTTAGGCTTTATATAGCAGTTTGGCGTTAGGGTCTCGTGCCATAGATTATGGAAGCACACTGGTTTCCCACTGAATCCGCCCTAAAACCCCGATAGTCACCGAAGACCCCAGACCTTCCCGGATCCCTTAATTAAGGAATATACCTTAGATTATAGTAGGATCCCTTATATGATTTAATTTAAGGTATATTCCTTAATTAGGTGATTTTGGAAGGTCTGGGACTAACAAACTCTAGAAGCCTAACGGCCAAGAGACTTCTAACGAAACATCCCAAGAGAATCTTACAAAGCAAGGGGGGAACTATAAACCTATTGGCCTTCTGTATTTTGGGCCCGGTTATATAACAAGAGCCGGATCGATGCCAACGCAGGGCTTGGTGTTCAGGGTGAACTCTGAAAGGACCCTTATAGAACCCTTGTCGGACCCTCAACACCTGCAAGGCCCATAAATTCAGCGTGCCTGCATTCTCCTCCACGGCCCGTTGCGCCTTCTTGGATGCGGTCCTGTCAGCGTTTACAACGCCGCCCAGTAAACCACAGGACCGGTTGGGCAAAAAAGGGGCTATCAGTTGTGGGGTTTGAGGGTATAGCGTCAAGGGATTAGGCTCTGGGCTTGGGTGTATTTATATATATATATAGTGTGTATATATATATATATGTACACATATATATATATATATATACATACATATATACACATGTAATTGTACATATAAACATATGTAGGGTTTAAGGTCTTAGGATCAGGTGTTTGGGATTTGAGGATTTAGCGTCTATGTTTACGGCTTGGTCAGGCGGTTAGCTTGGCATTCTTCTGGTTGGCTCTTAGGACTTTTGCTTTTGGGTTTTCTATATGAACTATGATAAGGAGGCTGAAAGTTTAACTTGCAGGAGGGGTTCAGATGTCAGCCAAGTTAGGGTTCTTCGCGTGAAGGGACCTACGTTTTCGGCTGCAAGCCGAAGAGATTTCTGAGCATAGGTTGATGGAGTAGCGGAAAGCTTCCATATTCACCCCGAAAGGAATATCAAGGCCTCAAAACCTAGACCCAGAACCCTAAACCCCAGGCCTTATAAACCCTAAACCCCTATACCCTAAGCCCAAAGCCCTGAACCTTTAAACCCTAAACCCCTATTACCCTAAACCCCTACTACCCCAAACCCTAAACCCAAAGCAGGAGAAGGTGACGGTGGAGTCCTGCCTTTTGGACCGTTGGGAGTCGGTGTTGGAGATGAAGGAAACTAGGGCACAAGATTTAGGGTCTAGGGTTTAGGGTTTGGGGTGTAGGGTTCAGTGTATAAGGGTTTTAGGGTTTAGGGTTTAGGGCTTCTGCTTTGCCCTAAGGGTCCTTATTTATGCTTTTTGGTACCCGGAAGGGATGCAAAGTCCTATAGTAAGGAGTGCTTGGATCGTTGCGATTGGGGTTTAGGCTTAGGGATAAAGGTTTATTCTATGCTACCGCATCATCACAATGTAGAACCCTGATTTTCCACTACGAAGATCCATTTCGGTATGTCATTAGCCACCGTGGCTCTAGAAAGTTTCTGATGTCTCTATCAGGGGTCTACGTTGTGAAGCAAAAGCCGAGGAGACTCACAACGTGACTTTCGACACTGCCGACGGCGAGGTGACGGCACACGATCTTCTCCTCATGGCCGTGTCACCGGTGTTGAAGGCGATGCTGGAGTCGTCCATGAAGGAAGGGAGGAGCAGGCGTATTTCGGTGAAGGATGCCTCCTCTAGTGGCGTGTCCTTATTTGTAGAAATGCTGTATACGAACGCCACACGTACGGATCCGGATTACAAGACCATGTTGGATGCCATCGACGTGGCCCATCGCTGGCAGGTGAATTCTGTTGCATGCACCCTTGCAGATGCCCTTTGCGAGCACGTCACGAATGAAAGCTTCATTCCGATCGCCGAAGCAGCAGCACTGAAGGAGCTCGATACCTTGGCAAAGGCAGGGAACCGCCTAAATCCCGACAAGCCCTAGGCCCTAACATAGGAGCCTATAAATGATTACCCATACTAGTTCAGTGGCTCCGTTTTGTCATAGCTATAGTACAAGATAGCCGGAAACCCTGTTCGAACTAGTAGCGCCCCCTACATTATTTCTGGACTCTGCGGCTGCTAGCCCCCGACCCTCCATCGCTTGCCCTGGGCAAGGCGTGCGCTGTGTTCGCTACGAAGAGCGAACAGATCCAGGAGGGATTTGCAGAAAACATCCTCAACACTCTAGGTGACGGCTTAGGGCTTAGAGTTTTTGGTCTGGAATGTAAGGTACATTTCTTTGGAGTTTAGGGCCTGGGTTTACTTTCGGCGAAGTCTCTGCTGTTCCCCGACGCAGGCGATGTTGAGGAATGGACGGATCCCGCCATGCGCTGCTTGGCGTTTGAATGTGAGTCGGGTTTAGGGTTCAGGGTAAGCAGTTAAGGGTTTAGGGTATGGGATTTAGGGTTTAGTAATCCCTAAACCGTATAATTTAGGGTTCTTGTTTCAGGCTCGTGCCTTGAACACACGTAGGTCCATAAATCTCAAGGCTTGGCAACCTGTACGTCCGAATCCCTCGATCCAAAGAGCCTGATCACTAAACCTCCAAAGTCGTACCCTAAACCCTAAACCCCTAAACCCCTACACACCTAAACCCTGAACCCCTAAACCCTAAACCCCTAAACCCTAAACCCTAAACCCCTACACACCTAAACCCTAAACCCTGTAAACCCTACCTTAACCCTGAAGAACCTACCTTTTCAAGGGTTTATATAAGGAAATCATAGTAAGGAAGCCTAAAAAGGTAGGTTCTTCAGGGTTAAGGTAAACCCTACTCCCCTAAAGCCTAAACCCTTGCTCCTCTGAAGCCCGCAACAATAAAGCACCCGAAGCGATGGGTCAAGCCTAAATAATTACCAATATTGTTCTTTATAAGGTTCCTTACTGTAATACTACTATAAACCCCACAGCCCGAAACCCAAACTGCTTCCTTTGACCGTCATAAGCACCTCCTAAACCCCAAACCCTAAATTTCCTACGTCTTCTTGACCCTGGGAATCAAAATAGACAAAAAGCCTTATCTATTATGGTCTTTGAGCCCAAAAACCTTAATATATGGGTGGTTGTCAAAATTAAGGTCCCTTTTTGGGTCCCTATTGTAATACGGCACCTATTATTTAGGGTACCCGAAAAGGGACCATAATTTTGACAACCACCCATATATGATTAGGAGCCAGGCAGCTCAGGTCGGCAGGCTGCTGGGCCAACCTGAGAGCACCGATTCCGGGCGCGCTTCCCGGAAGAAGCGCCGCATTTTCTGAAGAAAACCAGGAGGGGCCCCGACAAGGACATAAGCATTTTTATAGGGTTTAGGGTTCAGGGTTGTAGGGTTTAGGGGTTTAGGGTCTAGATGTTTGGGGTTTAGGATTTTAGGGCTTTAGGGCAAAATGACATAAGCATAAGCATTTTACAGGGATATCCCTACCCTATTGGGCTTCATTATGTGGGGCTTTATATGGGATATCCCTATCTTGGTGTTCTTCTGGTTGGCTCTTAGGACTTTAACTTTTTGGGTTTCTATATGAACTATAGTAAGGAGGCCAATAGTTTAACTTTTAGGAGGGGTTCAGACGTCAGCCAAGACCAGAGAGGTTTGCCTGGACCCCCACAAGAATGTAGGATCCGTCAACCCATTATGTTTACTACGTTTGGGGGTTGAGGTCGAGTTTGCCGCATCGGGGACGAGAGAGCCCAATATTTTAGAGTTTAAAAGCCTAGGGTTTAGGAAAGAACTTAGATAGCCAACCGAAGAGATTCGAACTTGCTGCCTTCATGTATTTGGACTATCTTGGCAAGAAGAGAGAAAGGAGCGCAGAGAACCCAATCTACTAAACCTATAGGGGCCCTAGTGCTTAGACTACGTAAGGGGATTGTTATGTTGCCCATAACCTAGGCCGAAAGCCCGAAACCCGAAACCCCAAACCCAAGACCCAACACTCCGAACCCTCGTTCTTGGACCCCCCCCAACTACCCTCTGATATACCGTAAATACCCACTATTGAGGACCATAAGGGCTTCATTAAAGGGCCATTTGGGGGCGGGGGGGGGGGGTCCTGGCAAACCCTAAACCCCAAACCCGGCTTCATTAAAGGGCCATTTGGGGTCCTGGTTACAGCTTGAGCCCGGTCACCCCAAAAAACCCTGAAAGCAAGGATTTGGGGTCTAAGTGCACCCTAAACCCTTAAGGATCCCCAAACCCTAAAGATCCCTTGAAGAACCCTTACGGATCCCTTTAAAGGAAAGAGGGTAGTTGGGGGGTCTGACGCTTCTGTTAATGGTTTACGACATAGGACATAGCCTGAAATAGCTCAGTACCATGGCTTAAGAACTAACTTCTTTTCATGGTTTATGATATAAGTCATAGCTTGCTATCATGTTTTGAGAAATAGCTCATTATCGTTATGTACTTGTTAGTTTCTTCAGAAATTTAGACTTGATTCTACCCTGAGGTGTACCCAGAGACTCCAATATCCCTTAATTAAGGAATATTCCTTGAATCATCATAGGGATCCTACTCTAAGGTATATTCCTTAATTAAGGGGTATTGGAGTCTCTGGGTACGGGGCTTAGGCTTGAAGATTTTAGTGGTCTCTCTGGGCAACCACAGGGCTTCACAGACCAGCGCGGTCGCAGAAAAAGGGCCTTGAGCTGTTGTAGTAGTTGGGATTTAGGGGTTAGGGTTTAGGGTTGAGTAGTCGTAGCTAGTCGTACTTGGAGGTTCATGGGTCGTTATAAGTGTAAGGTAGCTATAATTATAACCCATGTTAGGGGACTTATAACCCCACCTATAACTACCCATGAACCTCCAAGTAGTAGCAGGAGCAATACTAGTTGTCGTCGTCTCCGTCGTCGTCGTGGCAATAGTTGTAGCAGGAGTAGTGCGGGGTAGTTTGCAGTGCTAGTCGTGCAAGAGGGTATAGGTAGAAGTAGAGTGGGTCTTCTAGGTGGGTATTTGTGGTTCAGGCTTCAAGATACAGATGGAGCGCAAGACGGTCAATCAATATTTGGTGCATACTGGAGGGAGAGGCTTTGACAGTAGGTCGCAAGTAGACTCACTTTGGGTCTTGTACGCCAACTTGCTCAGACCACAGTTTTTCTCGCAAAGACCTTAGATTCTGTGCGAAACATTGTCCCCGCTCCGGAAACGGAAATGGTAGTTCTCTAGATTGGTGTCCCTTTATAGCCACCCAAAATAGTACGGCAGCCGTATACAAAGGACCGGAATTTAGAGAACAACCATATGATGTGCTTTTCGACTCCTTGACCCAAGCTCGAGGGTTCAGGTTTATTGGGTTCAGGGTTTTGGGGTTTAGCAGACCTGTTGCAGGACCATCACTAGCCGTTACTGTTCTGCATGCTTGACTGTGTACACAAAAGTTAAATAGGTTTCCCTAGAGGTCTATGTACCTAGATGGCACATGCATTGGTCCAAGACTGCCTCCACAGGGATTCCTGGTTCAAGCACATACTACTTGGCTCTGGTGGTACAGAAGGCCTCCCACCCCCCCCACCAAATTGTTAGGTGGCCGCATGTTGCGAGGGCATTTCGCTTTGCAATACGGTTGGATTGCCTCTCCGGATTGGATTAACCGTTCTTCGAAATCGAACAGCACTGTCGTACTGATACGGCTGATGGACAAAATCCTGCACTACCCATAATAAGGAATATACCATAATTCCCATAGTTTAGGGTACTTAAAGTAATGCAGGATTTTGTCCATCAACAGTATGGAAGCCATGCGCCTGTAACTGAGGATGTATTTCGACATCCCGGAAGATGCGACGAGTTTGCGAGCATTTGAGCTTTGCAGCTTGGCATGTTTGCGTCCAAACCCCGGGGTGCACGACACAAACAATTCCCGTCCAACCATGAACCCCCTCATAAGCATGAATTCCCAACTGTCTTCTAAGCGCAGCAGAAATGGCTTTTGGTGCTTAAAACTCGGCTATTTGGGCACTTGGACCCTTACCTTAACCTATCCAAAGTGTAGGGTCTTATTATACGTAAGACCTAGTATGGAATTTTGGGAAACCCTACAGGATCATAGGTTCTGGTGGGTTAAGGTAAGGTTTGGGTTATTAACCACTTCGAGGCAACCCTAAACCCTAAACCCAAACCTTCAGCGCCTAAGCCCCAAACCTTAAGTCCCTAAACCCCAAACCCTAAACCTTTAAGCCGTATGAACCCTAAACCGCTTCGAGGCTGAGTAGGTAACCTTTGACCTTTTGGGGCTTATATATTCCTACTATCATTAAAAGGTTATCCTTGTTTGGGCTACTTGGAGGTTCATGGGTAGTTATAAGTGGAGTTCTAAGTAGGCTACCTATAAATATATCCCATATTCGGGGACTTATATCTCGATTTACAACTACCCACGAACCTCCAGGTAGGGTACTCAGCCCCTAGGAAACCGCTGCGAGGCAACGGTCCTAAACGTGGGCCCTGGCTCGGCCGCACCGGGGGCCCGGACTGGCTGCACGCTGCTGGGCCGTTGCATCTAGGGATCAGGGCTTAGGATTTAGGGTTTAGGGCTTAGGATTTAGAGTTTAGGGCTTGGGATTTAGGGTTTAGGGCTTTGGGTTTAGCGTTTGGGGTTGAGGAGTTAGGGTTTTAGGGCTTAGGGCTTTGGGCTTAGGATTTGGTGTACACGGCTTAGGCTTTACCGACGTGATGACTGTCGTGTTACAGGGTTCCTTCAGGTGTTCTAGACCAGTTCAATAAGGGTTCAGGTCATCGGACGTTTATTCTTGTTGTTTTTGTGAGCGAAGTTTAAGCTTGGGTTTTTTAGGAGACAGGTTTCTCAAAGCGTGTTTTTGAGGTTGTCTGGTCTAGGGAAAAAGGTGATTTACCCCGTGGTGTTGTACAGGCTTTGTTTGTGGCTTTCAATAAGGGCTTTGGAGGTACAAGTGTTTGAGGTTTCAGCCTTTCCAGAAAGGTTCAAAGCGTGATGTAAACGAGTTTGTAGATTTCGTTAAGGGTTTATGGGGGGATCGCCGTTTTTTCAGGAGTCTATGACGGCTGAAAGGTTCTGCGGTGCAGGTTGTGAAGTTTATGGTTCAGGCAGCTTTATTTGTTCTCTATCCGGAGTTGTGAGTTCGCTTTGAGGGTTCCGAGACCGAAATTTACTATTGAACACTTGGACCATGCTGACGAGGATGACTTACCGTGTAAGTCTGGGGTCAGAACCTACACAACTTGCAAGCCTCAGTTGCACTGTGTGGGTTATTTAGTTTCTGTTAACCCTAGATCCTCTAAACCCTAAACCCTAAACCCTAAACCCCACCCTAAACCCCTAAACCCTTAAACCCTAAACCTAAACCTAAACCTTATTTCTTTAAACCCTAATCCTCTAAACCCTTAAACCCTAAACCTAAGCCTTATAACCTTTGACTCCTAAACCTTAAACTACTAAACCATACACCCACCGAGGTAAATCCTCAGGCCGACAGCCCCAAGCCCTCAGCCTATTCAGTTTGGTGACCGGTTTAGGGTCTAACCCGGCCTAAACTCCTAAACATTATCCTCCGTAAACCCTAAACCATAAACTTGACACTCTTGTACTTTTCGACAATGGTACCCTTATTATAAGAGGGCTACTCAGGAACCTAGAAATATTAATGCTAGACGAAGAGCCGAGGCTTGTTTGGGGGGTCGGTGCTGGTACGCCTTGCACGTTCAACGCTAAGCTGTATGAACCCCTAAAACCTAAACCCTAAATGAAGGGCCTCCCTATAGCCATGCTGTCTCGAGCAGCGTCCTACCAAAATTAGCGCGTGCTGCCTCGAGTGCATACGTGCATCTTCCCGGCACGTGCCGTGCCAACTCAAAGCCATGCGTGCCACCTCAACTTTTCCGCAACGCGTGGTGCGCGGGCGTGCCGAACACAAAACTTTGAGGTGCAATGCATTTATTCTAGAAACCAAACAACAGTGCTCAAACCCCAAAACCCTAGAGCATGGCCAACAAAAAGCGCGTGCTGCCTCAACATTTTTCGTTTTGCACATGCACAGCACGGGCGCGCGATGCAGCACTTAGACCGCGAGATGGAAATCACTCTCCGACTGGAATGCGAGCGGCAAGGTGGTTGCAAACAGACTGCCAAAGAGCAGTCGAGGCAGCATGCACAACTTTTAGTATCATGCATGGCCAGCGGGCCTTGACTAAAACCCTAAACCCTAAAACCCAAACCTAAACCCTCAAACCTAAACCCTAAACTCTATTCTTTCTGAGCTACCCTCCTAAGCTGCATTAAGCCCTAAAGCCTAACATCTCGCGTGCCCCCTCCATAGGCTCGGACGGATCCAGGAAGTTGCAAACCCTAAGGCCCTAAGGGTCCATGTACCCAAACAGTATAACCCTTAGGGTCTAAGTACCTAATTATCATATACTCTCCAAAGCAGTAACCTACAAAACTACTATCATAAACCCGAGTACCCGATTATTGGGTCCTTTGGACCCTTGGGGTAAGCTCTGGGCCCAATGTACCTATATAGGGACGACTTTAAGTCCGATGTATACACTATATGAGTACATGCACCCTTAGGGAAATTAGGGTTTAGGGTTTAGGGGTTTAGGGTTTAGGGGTTTAGGGTGCGAGGCAAGGGCCTTGCATATAAAGCCCCTGCACAAAGATGACACGCACAAGCCAAGAAGCATAGCATGGCCCCGCCGTGCAAGGATGACACGCTAAG
>BGNK01002209.1:0-88420 GCA_003297005.1 Symbiodinium sp. clade A Y106
TTTAGGTAGGGTCAGCGCCGCTGCGTGCAGGGTCGGCGTCCTCCATGAAATTGGAAACGCGTGGCCCCCCTGCACCCTGCGGGCTCTCTCGCGCGCGTTTTTTGGGTGCTGTATAAGGAGGGAAAAAGGGAGGTTCCTCCCTGGACTCATCCAACACGCCGCTAGGTCGGCGGACCCTAAAGACCCTAAACCCCAAAACCCGAAACCCAAAAAGTCCTAAAGCCGAGCCGAAATGCAAGAACGAAACAAACGGAACGAATATGAAAGAACATGAAGGAACATGAAGAACCATGAAGAACCATGAAGGAACATGAAGAACCATGAAGAACCATGAAGGAATATGAAAATCGTGAAATCCCCCCTTCTCGCCCCACCCGCCCAACGACAAAGAATGGAGGCAGAAGGGGGGGGAGAGGAGGAGGGGAGAGGAGGAGTGAGGAGGAGAGGTGCAGGGGAAGGGAAAGGGTGAAGGAAAAGGGGGACTGGAAAAGGAAACGGGAAAGGCGGACGGGAAACGGGGACGCGAAAGAGGGAGGGACGGGAAAGAGGGAGGGAAACGTGGAAGGGAAAGGGGACAGGGAGGAGAGAGGATGAAGGGGACGGGAATGACTTAGGTTGTTTCTTTGGCCATTGCTCATGTCTCTTCCTTGTACTGAGTGCAGTCGCCGAGGGAAGCCGCCCTTTTCTAATTCAGGCTCCCGAATACCGCGGGGTTCACCTTTTCCCTTGCCCTCCGCAACTGTCGGGGGCGCACAAGCGCGCGGTGTAGGGGGTAATACCCCTGCACCACAGCCCTGGCGAAAGAAAGGGGAGGGGGAAAGAAAAGGGGGAAGGGGGGAGGGGAGAGGGAAACAAAACAAACCCCAAAACCCTGCAAACCCCTAAACCCTCAACCATAATCCCCAAAACCCCACAAACCCAAAAACCCTACAAAACAACACAAAAAATCCAAAAGCCTAATCTGCACCCTAGAAGCCCTGAGACCCCTCAAAGCCCGAGAAACCCTAAGCCCTAAAACGCCACCGCATCCCGAAACATCCTAGAGCCCCGAAAACCCCAAGCCCCCAAATACTTAAAAACCATAAGCCGGCTTAGGGTTTAGGGTTTAGGGTTGAGTGTTTAGGGTACCTAGAAGTTGGGATGTTCCTACCAGCCCTGCAGCTGCTCAGCTGCTGTTGAAGCGATGATTCTGCGATAGTTCGTCGAGGAGTGAAACCGGCATCTTCGGGCATTCGGGATGTGCAGGATTCGATTCGATCGACAGTGCAGCAGGAGCTCAAACATCCCGCTTGACTTTTGGCAGATGGTGGAGTGGGAGCGCATGCAGTTGGGTCAGTTCTGCCAGTGTACCGCCTGAACTCCGCTGCAGTGAAGGATGAGGATGACGATGTCTGAGGACGGTGTCTTGCATGTCAGTCAGAGAGAAGTCGCAACGAAAGTTGCGAAANTGGGTCAGTTCTGCCAGTGTACCGCCTGAACTCCGCTGCAGTGAAGGATGAGGATGACGATGTCTGAGGACGGTGTCTTGCATGTCAGTCAGAGAGAAGTCGCAACGAAAGTTGCGAAACTTGCAGATTGCAAGAGCAGCTGGGATAAGCAAACGGAGCCTACGCCACGTAGGAGGCAGCACGTTGTGTCATCTCTTCTTTTGCAGCTTCAATGCAAACAGCGGGCAAGGATGGGCATCGCATTGGCATGACATCTTGTATGTTTATTTGCTATGTTGCTTGAGAGAGAGTCGTATGGAGCCCGACGAGTCTCTGACACAAGCTCAGAAAGAACAGCTTGGCGAAACTGCGATGGTTTCTCAAATGAAAGCGCGACCGTGATTCTCCCGATGTTGCGCCGGCCCTTTGCGCAGTGACTCGAGATCGAGAACATCAATGAAGAGAGGCAAAGCTGGCCTGCTGTTTAGGGAGTTCTCAGTCGTGGACACCGCTCACTGCACAGGACCCATCGCACAGCGAAAGCAACAACAAAGCACACTCCCAAGTCCAGCAACTCAAGCCAGATGCGCAGGGGATGGGCCGCATTGNGAGTTCTCAGTCGTGGACACCGCTCACTGCACAGGACCCATCGCACAGCGAAAGCAACAACAAAGCACACTCCCAAGTCCAGCAACTCAAGCCAGATGCGCAGGGGATGGGCCGCATTGAAGTGGAGTTCAGTTTTGTGACTGGGAGTGCACCAGATCTTCTTGATATTGCTTTCACACGATTCCCAAACCCACTTCCACCTGGGCGCATCGTAGTTTGATCTGGTTTCGAAGCCACCCAGATGGCCTGCTGTGTAGAGCGTGCAACGGCTTGGCATCCGGAGCTGCGCCCGACGAGAAATCTCCTGACCATGCAGCAGTCGGATTGCTTGTAGCCCTTGTTGCATGTGATGTGCCCTTACATATCCCCACGTTTGGAGTAGGTCTAAGTACGTCGCCTCCATAGGCTGTTGTCNTAGGCTGTTGTCGGAGATTTGCCCGGTGCAGCATGTAAGCCTTCTCGTGTCTGCGTCTCAGACTAGGCTTTTCAACTTGCCCCTAGCCTGACGGAGCATATTCGGGCCAAGAGTCTATGGTCATGTCCTTCTTTGTTCAGCTTCTGGTGCCAGCTGCTAGGAATTACACTGCACGCCCTCATTATTCAAAGATGTTTAAAAAATCCATGTAGAGCCTAGGACTATGCATGTGCAGTCGTGATGCTGTCTTACGAGCTTGAACCGTAAGCGTCTCGTCCAAGTAACAGCGAAAGAATTTCATTATGCTTTTCGCATGCATTGCACGAGCTAAGTACATCTGCAGGATACACTGCAAGACCAGCTGAGCAGGCTGTCGCGTGATCATGCCTGCCGCCAAGATGTGTNAGCGAAAGAATTTCATTATGCTTTTCGCATGCATTGCACGAGCTAAGTACATCTGCAGGATACACTGCAAGACCAGCTGAGCAGGCTGTCGCGTGATCATGCCTGCCGCCAAGATGTGTAGGCTCTCAGCATCACAAGGAAGCTTGCCTCCGCCGATGGCCTATGATCGACGGCAGCCACGTGCCGAGTGAGACGTCCATCCCGTTGCTGCTGCACGGTCCTCAGTTCATGTTCAGCCCGAGTTTTGCNCATCACAAGGAAGCTTGCCTCCGCCGATGGCCTATGATCGACGGCAGCCACGTGCCGAGTGAGACGTCCATCCCGTTGCTGCTGCACGGTCCTCAGTTCATGTTCAGCCCGAGTTTTGCTGTGGCAGCTCGAACCGCTTCATGCGGTTCAGCTCTTAGCAAATGCTTCTGACAAGGACATCTGGGACATCGGAGACGACAAGCCCTCCCACACCGGCCGAGGAGAAAGCGGGCAGCATATTCTAGCGATTGTAGCCTTTTCCCAGTCAGCCTTTTCTGCTATGCTTCTGCCAGAGCCTGCTANGGACATCGGAGACGACAAGCCCTCCCACACCGGCCGAGGAGAAAGCGGGCAGCATATTCTAGCGATTGTAGCCTTTTCCCAGTCAGCCTTTTCTGCTATGCTTCTGCCAGAGCCTGCTAGCATAGCGACCTCTGTAGTGCAGCCCCGACATTCAAAGATTTTCGTCGTCAGTGCTGAAGGGTAGACCGCAACCAAACGGCCGAAGGGCTCACCTTCCAACCAATGCCGAAACACCTTCAGTCCCACACCCGCCTGCCAGCTTGGTACACAAGACCCTCGAGACGATGCTCACACTTTGTTTCCAACTCATTGCTGTTCCTGACATTTTTTGTTACAAGCCTTGTCATGCTAAGCGACGTTTTGCCGAGGCTTGCTCATCATCACCGAGGCACGCAGTAAGCCTGATTAATTGATATTGATGCTCGTGGTTCCTCCTTCTGCAGGCGTGGTCCTCCCTCAGCATGTCCATGCCGGCGAGCCCGAGCATTTGGAGAAGCAGTGGCAAGAAGCGGTGGCTCCTGTCTTGACNTTGATATTGATGCTCGTGGTTCCTCCTTCTGCAGGCGTGGTCCTCCCTCAGCATGTCCATGCCGGCGAGCCCGAGCATTTGGAGAAGCAGTGGCAAGAAGCGGTGGCTCCTGTCTTGACTGAACAAAACACTATTGCTGGAGATCTTGCATTGCGAGTGGGCAGTCTCGAAAGTGAAGTCAACGTGGCCATCGCGGCTCGTCTCGAGAAGCTTGAAAAAGAGGTCTTTGCTGTGTCATGTAGGCTGCAGGTGAATCAGACGTCAGCATGTCCAGGTGCTGCTCACCCAACTTGGAGTGCCTGTCTGCAGAACACCTCGGCCTGCTCGTAGTTCCCCTGAGCCGACAGCAGTGCAGCTAAGCCGTTCATCGATGGCAAGCTGTAAGGGTGCTCGTCGCCGAGCTGGGCCCCGCAACCCTCCAGCACCTGGCGAGAGAGAGGCTCGGCCTCCTCGTAACGCCCCAGTCCTTAATAGGTATTACAGTACCCCCTATTATCAATCCTGTAAAGGACTGTTAGTTGGTATAATATAAGGGGGAACATCCCAACCCAAAAACCATGGGCTAAGGTTTAGGGTTTGGTGTAAACCGTCAACATCCAAAGCAAACCCTCAACCTAAACACCCTAAACGCGCTATGAACCCTAAACGAAAGAAAACCTCCCAAATCCTGAGCCCGAGACCTCAAAACTCGACACCCCCCCTCCCCCCCCAAAAAAAAAGAAAACAAAGACATCCCTCAGCCTGAAAATGCCCTAGCCAGGTATAATTGCTGAACCCTGAACCCTAAACCCTAAGAACCCTAAACCCTGAACCCCAAACCCCCTAAAACCTGAAACCCTGGAGCCTGAACATGCCTGGAGCCTTGGCAATCCCCCCTTAGTCCTAAAGAACCCTAAAGCCCGAAACCCTAAACACACTGTTTAGGGTTCAGGGCTTAGGGTTCCCTAAACCCTAAACCCTAAACTCCAAAGGCCCGAAACTAAGTTAGCAACTGCCATGTCCATTTTCTAACCATGCACCACCCCCTCGGCCATATCATAGACCCAAACCCAGACCCTCAACAAAAAACAAGACCCCCACTAGAAACTCAACCACCTGAGCTATTAGGCCATATCACAGACGCCCCAGGCCCTTAAACAAAAACAAGACATACATGTACATATACATATTCACATATATCTATCTATGTACATATGTATGTATACGTTGTATATATACACAAATATATATATATATATATATGTATATATATATATATGCATGCATGTGTGTACATACAGTATACACACATATATATCTATGATTCTACTGCAGATCATATATCCTATATATATATAAGTACTGTTTTCTGTTGATTTTGTACTGCTGTTTCTATTGATTTTCTAAGTGGTTTCTCTATTGATTTTCATGACCCGTCTCTATTGATTTTGAACATTATAGGTTTCTATTGATTTTAACTCAAAACGCTTGATTTTACACAAATTTCAACAAACTATTGATTTTTTGAAATAGGGATTCCGCAAGTGGACGAAGCACCCTGGCAGCCAACTCGCACATTTGCGGACCATGGGCTCGGCCAGGCCGAGGTTTCCTTCCAGTCCGGCGGCGGCAAAGAACACACAGCATACAGTTGGAAGCCACTAAGGCAAACGAATGACCACTAGCTCTACTCTGCTGTGCCAGGAAATCAAGCAGCCATTGAAAAACCGGCGCTTGCGTCACGGCAACCAATGGTACAGGAGCGGGCGACCCAGAGCCACCGATTCGCCTCTTTGGCGCTCCAGACCAATTGGCAGCTGTTTTGGCACTGGTCGTCGAGTGGTCTTTGTCCCAGCAGGCAACAGCATGGCTGGTAACGAGATCAATAGGGAGGCCTAAACCACAAAAACCCCAAGGGGCAAGTAGGCAGTCAGGAGGGAGAACTCCGGCCCCATCCAGGAAACCGCCATCATATGAGGTCCCTGTCCAAACATCACTCC
The DNA here is from genome assembly GCA_003297005.1 of Symbiodinium sp. clade A Y106. NCBI lineage: Eukaryota > Dinophyceae > Suessiales > Symbiodiniaceae > Symbiodinium > Symbiodinium sp. clade A. The sequence continues at coordinate 5,917 of BGNK01002209.1, forward strand.
AGAAGACCTGAAGCCAACTGGGCACAGGCGGGGCTGTCCCAAGGAGTGCACAAGCCCAGTGCACCTTGATGACAGCAGAGGAGACAGAGACACGCACACCAACGAAACCAAAAGCCCAATGGTTCGTGATGTGGGTGCTCGTGCGACAACGAGGGCCATGCTCACTGCGGGTCTTCTCAGAAATAGCACTGAAAAAGCCCTCCCTAGCTGTACAGGCATTCGCACGGTTGTGAGACCGTTGGGAACCACTGCAGGAATCCGTACACTGCCGAAGCGAAGGATCGATCCCAAGACGTAACTTGTGATCGTGGAGTGTTCCCCACACTCCAACGACTCCGGGACGTCCTAGGCGATCCTCCGACGAGGCAATGCGCAATCCACAAGTAGTCCCCAACCTACTCCGCACTAAGTAGCACCGTGTCCGCCAGGGTCCTCGGCTTGTTTCGACTGTGCCAGCTCCTCGTCGTCGTCGTCGTCGTCTGCGATCAGTCCATTGGCTTGTGTCGTGAGGTCCGCTGTGCCATTCGGAGCTCCAGGCACAGGCTTCTGTGCGAGACCAAAAGGCCAGAGAGCCCTGTTGGCTGCAAGCTTGGCCGCCAGAGTAGCACCTGTGGCCTCCCCAGGCGGTTCCACCGTTGTGCCTGTGCCAGGTGTCTTGCCAGCTTCGTATGGTTCATTCGCGGGGAAGCCGTGTGCTTGTGCTCCTGGTATGCGCCACAAGCTGTGCCCCCATCTACGTGCCTGCGGCATCCATGGTCGACTGCTGCGGTGGCAGCCCTGGTGGCAGCCCATATCCAGCAGGGGCCATTCCCTGCATCGCTCCTCCATGCGTGGCTAGGGGATCTGGTCCCAGCGCGGCTGCAGCTGCTCTGGTAGCAGCCATCTGAGCTCCAGGTGGGGCTCTCGGTTCCTCCGTCCGAACCGTCGCCTGCAGCGCGATCTTGAGGAAGCCTTCCTGGAGTTGCTCGTCCCTGTCGCCCTTCATCAGAACGTCCCAGGCTTCGCCGTCGTCCTCCATTGCCTCTTCTGGTTCTACATGTCCTTTGTTGAAAACCTCTTTGACACGCTGTGCCGCCAACTGACCCTGCTCCGCAGCTTCGTTGGCTTCTTTGGCGATCCTCTGCAAGTCCGCCTCGAAAAGTTTGCGTTGCTTGGCAAACTTCTGTTTCATCTGTTGCTCGTACACAGCCCACTGTTTCGACTTCTTGTCCTGCTCCTGCTTTAGCTTTCTCAACCTGGTGTCCACCCGTTGAGCTTACGAGAGGAACTTCTGGATCTCCTTCACCGTTGAGGGGGCACTGGAGTAAGCCTGGTCGCTGTTGAAGAGGCTCAAACACTGCTGTGGCTGCGCCCGCTCCTGTGGCAACTGTACCGTGTCGTAACGCTCCTGTTGTGACTGAGGCCCCTTCGGCGAGCCCCAAGAACCACGCCAGTAGTCCCAGCCTTTGCCACTTTTGGCCTTGGCGCCGCGCTCCTCGTAGTAGGTCTGGTAACTGTCGGCTGCGTTGCCTCGCGTCCATGGTGGCCGCCTCTGTCCTCCACTCATTAACTCACGGTACTGCGGTCTTGTATGATGCTCTGCCAGTAGGACGGCAGCCTTGTATGGACCCGGAAGGCCCTGGTTGCGTGCAGTCCAGATTTGTCTGCGTGCCTTGGCACGCTTGTGTCTCCTCCGACGGTGCCAAGCCGGCGACGAAGGAATGGCGGATGCGCTCGTGCCAACTTCTGGGCACTTGGGGTTTTCAGCAATGCCCGGGGCCTTTCCCCTGAAGCTCGATCCGAAACCCACACATACACATACATACATACAGCATAGTTACATACATACATGCATACCGACATACCTACATACATACACATAAATGCATACATACATACTTGCATCTTCCGCGAAATGTATACAGGCAGATATGGGGACGGAGCAAGGAGAGGGTCCTTAGTCCTGCTCAGGACAGGGTTCTTCCCTGTTTAAGTGTCAGTTGGTCTGTCTGTGTGTACATACCGTACGTGCGCATGCCCGTCTGTTTGTCTTTCTGCCTGGCTGCGTGTGAGCACCACATGCAAGTGTCCATTATAGCACGTGTATTTGTCTGACTCTGTGCTTGTCTCTCGCTTTCGTTCTCTTTCTTTGCCCGTTTTCGTGTGAAAGTCGTTAGGTGGCTCTGTGTGCCGTAGACAACCTGAAAGGCGTGCATTCTGCGGCGGTTTTGGATCCAACCCTGAACCAAAGCAGCGCTAGCCGCTAGTTGAGGCAATCGTTTCTCCTTGCGGGACTGCCGGTTTCCGCATATTTCAAGCTGCCTGCGGCTTTGCCTCCCGCAGTGCCTCGAGCATAAAAGTTCGGGCATGTCGAAATGATAAAGGATGTTAGAGTATTCTCCTGCGCTTGTTGTACCTACTCAGGCGATGCAAGCTCTACGATGTCGTCATGGGGCCGCGCAGGCTGCTGGCATAGGGCAACTCGCAGCTTGAGAGAAAGTTGGATAATCGTGCAGAGAGCCGTCGCCTCTGCAGCAGACGATGCCGCGTGGCTTCCGATGGCATTTCAACATGCCGCCCAAGTACGGACGTATAGGTGCAAATGCGGAAGTGACGAAGCTCACTCCATACCCAAATCTGATCTGAATCCTTCGAGCCGGCCGTCGGCAGGTGATCGGTGTTGGTTAAGCTGTATTCTGGTAAAACTCTTGCAGGAGCCGGGATCTTGAAGTTGTTCCGAATTAACTTTAGCCGTCGCAACCACCGTTTCAACACGATGTATTTTACGAACGAAATTTTAGTTTCCCCCCGTGCATGTATACACGCCTATTCGTATGCAGACGTATGTGTATTTAGTTTACGTACCTGTTGTTTCTTGCAGCCGGATACTATACACAGACATACAGACAGGTAGAAGAAAAACGCATGAACAAACACATAAGCGGAGAAGTAAACAAGCAAAAGCGAGTTTTGTCCACGGCTTGCAGGTCTGTCGTAGGCATCCGGAAGGGGCGGCGATAAAGAGGCAGCGAGCGAAATACATACTGGTACAGCGGCATGCCCCGGCTCACGGGAAGAGTCCAAGGGATAGAGACGGACAGCGATTGTGGGGCTTGCTGTGGGGCTGCGATACCGTAGCATGTCATCGCATGCTCGCATTGTGTCCTACAGGATTTCCCTTGTGTGAGAGAGTCACTGTCATAGTAGGCGCTGATGCACCGCTGTCGACTGCGGCAAGCCCTGATCCAAGCGCTCACTACTGCGAAGCCGTGCCGCACAAAGCACAAAGACGTCTTAGGTAGGAAGGCCAGCTGCCACGAGCTGCATTGCTGCATGCGTGCCTTCAAGAAGCTATCGGCATGTGCAACATGTTTGCTCGGATCCTGTCGGCCTCTCAGGCTCCAGCCGCTTCATGCTTTTCCAGCCTGGTGCCTTCGGCTTGTCGGTACGCCGTGCATGCAGATGCGGAGGCACATCTACAGTTAAAGCAAGTGGGACAGAGCAGAGAGAAGAAATGAGAAGAATAGAAACACCAACAGGAGACCTTTGCTGGCTTCGGGACACGCATGGGTCTCAGCAATGCCGCTCGACCACCCGTTTGGAAGCACCGAATTTTCGCTTAGGGACACTGTTCTGGCACTTTCAACACAGAAGCTGACATTTTCGCCGTCTCGCACCCGTCTTGACAGGGCAACCAGATTTCTTACACAGGAGGCTTCGTGGCCCAAGCAACTTGTGGATGTTGTGTGCCTGACTCGTGTGTCTGACGAGGACCCTGGGAGAGGGAGGGCGGTAAGAAGGTTACCTCCAGTGCGAACTTTCTGTCCTTTCGTGGGGTCGAATTCGAGGCTGCCTGTGAAGGTCGTTCTGGTAGTCAAGCAGAATACCCCAACTTCCCAGATTTTGACTTGAGTGAGGGTTCCGCGAACACGCAGAGTCGGACCGAGTCGGACCTCGCCGGATGTGGAGCCACAGCGCAGCAAAACCGGGTTTGAAGCTGGAGCGGTGTATTCTTTGCCTCGAAGGAGGGCGATGGCGCGTCGCGCATGTCAGATGCCATTTCGGGCTGCAATTCTCATTGTGCTCTGGGCTGCACTTCTTTGTGCAGAGGGTGGCAGTCAAGTGTCATGCAGTTCAGCCGCCAACCAGGCCGCTGTTTCCTTCGCTGCCGCCATAGGCGCAATGCAGTACAAAGACAGCGGACGATATCAGAGACTCGCCAGGCTGAACAGCAGGAACGGTGATGTTAGCATGAACTTTGGGAATCGGAACGTCTACGCACAAAATGGGCATTACTATGTCTTGCTGGAACTCTGTCGGCACGATCGGCTGGGTGCAGCTGCTGCTAAGCTGTGGTGACTCCATCTCGCTGCGAAGGCGAGGCCTTTGTCTCATCTGGTCCAGTGACTTCCAATGCACTTCACAACCCCGGCATGCTGAGCATCCAGGCAGGCTTTGTACTAGCTCCAGGTGCCTGCGCATATTAAAGTGCTGCCCGCACCCTGCTGTGGACATGTTTCCAGCTTCCTACATTACCCTAGCCACGAGAATATTAATCAGCATACGTTATGTGTCTTGCCGACATAATCGCGAGCCGAACATGGTTATGACGGAAGGCATTTGTCAGACTCATGTCGGAGGCGCCAGTGGTAGCGCGCTCGCGGGCCCAAGACTCGGCATCGCTGTGGAAGGCCATCAATGCTAGATTTTTTTGCGCCGGTTCCCAGAAACGATAGCCGGTAGCCCGTAGTTCCAATCCAGCAAGATGACTGGCGTTGGTGCAGGCAGCGGAACCGTTGCTGCTTCTGGTACTTCCATTAATACTACATTGCCGGTCCCCCCAACAAGTGGTGCAAGTAGTGCGAGTGGTCAGTGGTTAAGATGACCAAGATTACCAGGATGACCGTTCAATCTTGCCCCCCCAAATCGCTGACCAAGCTTGGCGTACAGTCTCGCTCAGTGATCGGCTCTCGATTGCCAGCACACAGTAGTAGTAGTCGTCGTCGTCGTAGTCGTAGTGGTAGTGGTAGTAGCTACTAGAACTACTAAACTACTACTACTACTACTACTACTACTACTACTACTACTACGACCTCGACTACGTTTAAGACTACGACTACTACTACTACTCCTGCTCCTACTCCTACACCTACTCCTACCACCATACTACTACGACTACGACGAAGACGGCTACTACCACTACCAATACCACTATAAATGGCTCAAGATTTCGGCTCGAATCCTTCTTGGATTGTGTGACTACTTTTCCTCTCTCCTTCATGCTCCCTAACGTCCAGATAGGTTTCGGTATGAGGGGCAAGCCTAAGGAAAAGGATAGAAGGGATTCCGGGGTGAGTGAGTCCGTTCAACTGCCTTCCATTGGTGGTGCACCATCTGCTGCAGGTGATGATGCTCCCTCACATCAACCACCTATGCGAGATGATGCGATGCCTAATGCTGCTGACTACATAGACCCTCTTCTTAGCTCGTCGTCTGGAGGACGTGCGTGCCCTCAGGCTGCCCGAATCGCGTCACATCAGGGTGTGCTTGAGAACCAGAGTCCCTTGAGAGGAAGAGGGGAAAGGAGGGAAAAGAACGATCGGGAAGACACCAGGGAGAGAAGTCGCAGAACTGAGAGAGCTAGAGAGAAAGAGGACTCCCGACGTGTAGCTGCCAGATCCGCTGAAGCCGACCCCAAAAAGCCCAAGCTTGAACACGGTAATCAACAGGATGAGAAACAAGACGAACTCATGAATGCGACACAACAAGACGAGGAAGAAGCTAACTTACCCAAAGACGAGGAGACTAAAGACTCAAGTGCTGGATTGGGCCCATACAAGCAGTTCGAAAATGGCCCTAGCCATGAACGCATCATTGCTCCAACGCCCACCCTTGCGCCTGCCCCACTTACCCATCTCATGCAGCAACAACAGCTTCATGCAGTCGCACCACGATCTCTGATCTACTTGATTCCATGGCTGCATTGCATAAGAAGCAGGACAGTACACATGTGGATGTATTGGAGTTTGGCACAGAGATTAAGAGTCAAGGCCTTCGTCTTGACACGCTTGAGGCCGGTATGACAGAACACACTGTCTTGCACGAATCCGCTAAAGCTCGCCTCGATGACTTGGAAAGACAGGTCAAGGAATCCTCTAGGTCGCCTACTCCAACACGAGGCCCCACTTTGCCCATGAAGAACAACGCGAGACTGATGACTTGCAAATCGTGATAGGAGGGTGGACTGACGCCCGTAAATCCGATGCTTTTGAAGAAGTCAAGCACATGTTTGCAAATGTAGGACACCCTAACTGTTGGGCTGACCTATGGGTGCCGGCGGCCCGAACAAACTTCGTGAGAGTCTCCCTTGCATTCCCCGATGATGGAGCGCACATCTCTGTATTGCGAAGATTCCAGAACTCTGTCATTGCGGCTTTAAAAGCTAAGTCCTTTAAAAGCGGTATTGAAGGGCAACACAGCGAAAAGTACATTTTCACGCTGCAAGCTGGAATTTACAAGGAAAATCCTTAAAGGATCTTCAAACATGCTGGGACCAAACTAGCCTTGATGGCATTGATGCACTTGGTCTACAAGAACTCGGTGGCTTTGCTGCTCAATCTGAGCCGTGGAAGCTTCATGACATAAAATTGGATGGGGACTGGGGCTTCTATGTCACCAACTTCCCAAAACCTCATCACTCTGTAGCCATGGGGTTTCCTTCCCGTCTTCTACCCTTTGTGGTTGAAGTAGTAGTCCTTTCTGCGGGTGCTTGAGTTTTAATTAAGCAAGATTCTGTCAAGCGCTTCTTTGTAACTGCGCACCTGCCGCATAAGCACAGAGAAGACTGCCTTGATATGTGGCAAAAGTTCCAGAACGAACTGGATGATTTCTTGCATGCCACGAGGATGCATGATGCACTAATTATTTGCATCGATACCAATTATGAATTAGGTGCTGCTGAATTAACTGCAGATGCAAGTGCATGCGATGAGCGAAGTGCCCTAAGCAATATCCTAATTAGATCCCATGGCTTGGAATTTTGGCCCCCTGAACAACCTACCTGATCCAATACTAGGGGCTCCTGTTCCAAAATTGACTATGTCCTTGCTTCACAACCTCTGGTTCCTGAGTCTTACTTTCGAGTTATCCCTGAATCTGATGCAATTGTTGGGTCTGACCATAAAGCTGTCCTGCTCACTCAGTGCTTGGTTCCTCACTGTCGAACTAAACCCAGAAGACCTGACAGACATCGCAGTGGTGAGTGGGAAGTAAATGCCAGCAAAGCTGTTGAAGCCTGTAATGAGCTCGCAGAGAAGCTTGATCTTGACATGAGTGACCTGACCATGGCGAATCTAGCCCAATCTTGCTCTAAGGCGTCCTTCCGTGATTCATCCAGCAAGTACCGTGATCCACCAGAAATCAGGTCACTCATTCACGAAAGACGTAGACTCAGTGGCTCAGCTGGACGCGATTTGGGAAAGTACATTGTTCGCCTACGTGCGACTGCCAAACAAAAATGGCTAACTGATCTCCTTGATAGGGGCGCCGCTGGCGACTACTATAAGGTTATCTCTTTCTTCAAGCGAAGGCAGTCGTCCATGGTGACTCAATGTAACTACCTCACTAGGGCAGGAGGTAGAACCATGGCAGTCTGCGATTTGAAATTTCTATAAACTCAAATATACGCCGCGGGACCCACGCCCCAAATCTATGGCAATTGAGGAATGGCGTATGCATGTAGGCCCCACTCTTGCCCCCCGTCTCTTTACTCCTGAAGAGATCAATGGAGTTCTCGCTACTTGCAAGAATGGGAAATCTTGTGGGTCGGACGGCATTAGCTATGAATTCCTTCAGATCTTGATGCAAACTGACCTCAGAGAACACCTGGTTGATTATTTTAACTGTATTCTCTTGGGCTCAACCCAGGTCCCCAAGGAATGGCTCATTTCTAGGATGACATTTATCCCTAAGGTTGTTTCTCCAATCTCCCCGAAGGACTTGCGCCCCATTGTCCTGTCCTCTGTCCCTGGTAAGGTTTTCACCAAACTTTTGCTCTATCGTTTAAGGGCTCACTTCCCACCGATGGTTTCGGGGCAACTGAGCAGCATTCCAGGTGGTCCGCCTCTCTAATGAGTACAGGTTGCCCCTAGTCGTTGCCAAGCTTGATATAGCTAGCACTTTCGATAATTTAGACCACCTTGCTATCAGCAAATTTTTCCGCCTCATCGGACCCCATCGTGAAGCTGAAATCCTTTTACTTATCATGTCTTACTCTTCCGTATTGCTAAGTAAGGCTGATTCCTCATGGTCCCAAGAAGTAGATAGAGGGATTCTCCAAGGATCCTCTTACAGTGCAGAGATCTTTGCTAGGACAGTTGACGTTTATCTGGGGGAGTTGATTCAAAGATGGCAAGAGACAGAATCTATCTGGATCAGCTTGGAACTCTCTGATTCTTCTAAACTGAGGCCTTTTAATATTTTATTCGCTGATGATCTGGTCCTCCTGGCTGTCAGCTATTCGCAACTTCAACGGATGTTGATCCAAGTAAGAGATTGTCTAGACGCAATCGAGCTTAGCCTTGCCCTAAAGAAATGTCAGATCCTTGCCGCGCCCTTTGTCCAGAGAGAAGAGATTTGCATTGACGGTACAACCCTCCAGCAGGTTGGTAATTTCAAGTTTTTGGGAGTCTTATTTGGGTTCAAACTGTTTTGTCAAGCTGTCTTAAATGCTAGACTAGCGATGGCGACAAAGTTTTTGGGGTCACTTCAAGCTGTTAAAGAGACCGATCGGGTCCATGAAGCAGAAGTTGCATCTGCTTAATTCGTACGTTACAAGTAAATTGCGCTGGATGAGTGCATGTGTCAGACCGATCCAGGCAGTCCAGAAAACTTGGAGAGTACTGCACACCTCCTTTCTTGGTTGCCTCTGCAGGTACAGCTCAGAACCTTTTATGCCCCTGGCCTATAACTGGATAGTTCGCCGTAGAGCAGCACGCTGCTAGATATCTTCAGAAACTATGGGACAGCGTTAGACTTATTGGACAACCTCCATTCTGGTATCATGTCTCACAAGATCGTTTACAATGGGAAGAGGCCGTCAACAAATGGCTAGCATCCCACAGTCTATCATCTAATGTTTACGATGATGATCTTGAACAATGCGACCTTCATGGTAGAATGCTCCTTCAAGTAGGCGAATCCTTTAAGCTACTAGCGATGAGACATCCGCCAGTTGAGGAGCCATACCCTTCCTCCTACAAATATGTCCCGGCCCCCGATGAACTTGACGACGCCGGGGCAGTCACCTTCTGTTCTGATGGAAGCTCGAAGCTTGCTCATGGCTCGTATGGTGTCACAATACTGGCTCCCTACGCTGAAATCGAATCAGCAATAATTGCCCAAGGAAGGGTCGATGGCTACTGCACAAATATTCGTGCAGAGATAGTTGCTGCATGTCATGCCCTTGTTCTCGTCAAGCAATTTAGAACACACTGCCCCAACATCCCAATCATCTTCATGACTGATAGTGAATACAGTATGTATTACAAATTCTCGATGAATCAATCCAACCCACATGCCACATTCCGGATACTAATTACCTAATTTCCTTGTGGCACTCGGTTTGCAGTACTGTTCTTGCTAAACATGTGAGAGCACATAAAGGACATACCCTAAATGAACTTGCGGATAAAGCTGCCAAAGAAGCTTTATCTTCACACATTTCCGACGGGTTATGCGTGATGTGTCACATAACCGTGTCTACATGTTGAGCGACCACCAGGCCATTCCTCGCTTGCACGCATGGATGTGACACCAAAACACCAACTCGGTAAGGGCCTGTACTGTGAGCTAGACATCTTGAACATTAACTCCGGAATAACCCTTAGTACCCCTGTTACAAGACATAAATAAAACGGGGGGGGCAGGGCGGTCACATAATGAAACCTCTCGACAACCCTTCATGTTTCCTCATGTTTCCAAAAATTTCGAGTCAGCCCACAAACAACTATGAGCCGTACCAACCAATGCAGCCGGAAGCTCCAGCTTGACGCGCCAGGTAGAAGACACCTTGTCACCCTGTTGCAGCCATGGACATGCTGTCGCCATTGACCACGCTCATCGAGTGGGTATGGTGTGCAGCGCAGGTTGGCGCCTCGTATGTTGAGCTTGTGTTGTTCTTGACACGCACTTTGTCTGTGCTGACGATCGGGTGGCATGTGACACGCTGGCAGAAGAAAATGCTTCTAGCCCTACACTGTCTGCAAACACAGATAAGCGAGATGGAGGAGTCAAGGATCTCTCAGGCAGAGGCCATCAAAGAGATTCTCAACATCTCCTCTCGAACTGAGACGATCAATGAAGTCCTGACTGTGGCCAATGAAGTTGGAGCCTTGAAGAAGCAACTTCAGGATGCCATGACCCAACTGTCCGCCCAAGCGGAGACAGTCAAGGAGATCCTGAGTGTCAACACGAAAGTCGGGGTGCTGAAACAACAGCTTTTGGATGTCCTGAGCCAACTGGCGTCCCTCAAGTCAGTAAGCCCGGAGCTCGCAAGTCTGCACAAGTTGATTGGGACTGTCACTGGGGACTGTGCTAAGCTGGGAGGAATGTTCAATCGATTGACTGAGACCCATGGCTTGGTCATCCATTTGCCAAACTCCCAGTACCTCGACGCGGCCCTTGAAAAGATCCAGAAAAACCTGGAGGACTATGCGGACAAAGTTCAAAAGAGCACGGACAGGAAGCTTGACCTGTTGGAGAAAACAGCAGTGCTGCGAGCGGTGTTTGAACAAAAACACGACAAGCAGCTCGTCAGTTGCCGTGACCCTCACGGTCACACAGTTCAGCAGGTGTCGGACGCCATCTCCTTGCTTCGCGGCCTAGCCCCTGCGATTCCGGAAATCAAGAGAGTCGCAGACATGGTGACAATGGGAAGGGGGGCCTCCACTCAAGCTCAACAGACTCTGCAACAGAACACAGAGACGGCTCAAGCAGTGGAGGATAGGCTCATTCGCATTGAGCCGCTTGTGAGTGGACTTGCGGACCAAACGGCGGACCTGGAAACCAAGCTGGAGGCTATTCAATTGCCGGAGATCATGGCGAGGCTTCCAAAACTGCCTACTCGCAAGCCGCCCACAGAACGTGTCAGCTCAGAAAGTGCCAGCTCAGGAGGCACGAACACAGGCGCTAACACCTGTGCTGGTCAGCCGACGCATCCCACTACTCCGCCGACGACCTTGGGACCAACACAGACGACGAACCACTCGCATGGCTCGCGGTCATTCCAGTGTCCCTTGAGAAGGATGGCAATACGGGCATACAGCTACGCCTGTCGGATCACCTGAACCCTCAGCCGCAAGTCTGTATCAGTGAGAGTAGAAACTCCCCAAATTTTCTAAGCATGCCTATCCCCTCGCAGCAGTCAACAGGTACTGCGCTGCTCAACGGCTCGGTCCCTGACTGTGCTCCTTTATCATCATGCAGTTGTTCTCGGATACCATAACATATTGGTGAGACTGCTGTCGGGGGGCATCATAGTGAGCTTCCAGCCCTGATCTTCCATTCCAGAAGGAATCGCTTGCGACACAACTTGTATGCCTCTGGGCTGAACGCATCATACTTGTTACCTCAAAGCCTTATTCTCAGAAGCCCCGATTTGCAACAAGTGTGTCATGTGAAGTAGGCTTAGTTCATAATCTGCATTCAAATAGCTGCAACAAATTCATAATTCCGTATTGTGTACATGCTGTAAATTCCGTGCAGAGAGACAGTTGTACAACAACTTAATTCGTAATTTAAAACAATTAGATTGCATACCAATCCAGGTGAAAATGTCCCTGCCTGCATGAGCCTACAACTCACACTGCTTGCAAGCGTGCAAAAAAGGGGCTGACCAGACCGACTCTGGAATTGTAAGTGATTGTGATCACATTAGAAAACCTTCCCCAAGCCATTCCCCAAGTCATTATGTGCCGACTCCATTGTGTGTACTTGACTACATTTGAGTAGCAGCCCTGCACTGAATGTTGCACCCAAACCCCTGAATAGGAACATAAGTCCAACATTCGAAGCTTGAGCCTTGAGCGCTCCCAGAAAACCCCTGAAGCAAAAGTTGCTGCAACTCCACCATAAACATCATCAAAAGATTACCTGGAGTGCGAGCGCTTGTACCGTGATCATTTTTGTGTTTGTGAAGCTGCCCTGATCCCTGACCAGAGAGCGCTCCAAACAGACCAATCAAATGCATCACCCATCCCTTCTTTGTTCTGTGTTGTGTTGTCAAGAAAAGCATGCCAGAGTGCGCAGAGTGGATCAAGAAACAGTAGCTGCTCTTGTGACGAAGGAATCAATCGAGGTGGGAAAGCTGCCACGAATGATGCCTGCATGCATTGAAATGAACAACTCAGATGACGATGATGCATCCAAAATGTGCATCCTCTGTCGTGCATTGAACGTTGACAGACGTCTTGTAGATTCGCAGCTAATCTGTTTTGTAGCGAACAAAAGAGCTTCCCGAAAACAGGACACGGTGACCTGTGACATGATCGTTGAAGCTTGGGCATGTATTTCCACTGCCTTCAAATCCGGAACACGAACCCCTGAAGTTCCTGATAACCTGACTCCCAAAGCTATTTCCTCTACTTCCTTACTAATAGGCACCATGAACCATCCGCAGTTAACTCGCACGATCACCGCATACATCACGCACATGAAGCCAGAGGTCCGATTCACAACCTTTGCGATTCGAGAAGATTTGCCTCGTGGACCGCATAGGGACGTAAGAAATGGACCGTGTGGGACCTTCTTCCAGAATATTAACAAAGTCCCTGGAGGCGGATTGTGGATTGCACATAAAGAGGGGTCTGTTGTTCGTGAACATTGTGGTAAGTCGGTTAAAGGAATCTATCTAGAAGCGGATACCACTCCCATTATTTTCGACGCTAGACGATTCCTTCATGCGAGTGGACACTGGAGTGAAGGACATTCCAGAATAGTCCTGATTGCATGGTCTGTCATTCATGCACGTACTTTGTCGCCAGAGATTGTTTCACAGTTGCAGGATTGCGGGTTTCCGGTGCCCAGTCGAACTGGCCTCAATCCAGAGGTGCCGAATGAGTGGATTCCTCTCCCAAAGGGAATGAGGAGAAGAGCTCGCGCAAAGCAGCGGACACTAGACTTCAACAATTATGTCGGAAGTCCAGGCATGTCGTTAACGGACAAAGGGATTGTGCACCATCTGGAGTAGATCTGGATGTCCTTAATTGGTGTTCCATCATTATTGTTTCTGAGACTGTTTTACTTCTAGTTGCTGTAGTTCCATAGGTGTGACACGATCCTGTAGTGCTCCAAAACCGCTGCTGCAACTAATTAGGTAAATCCTGCTAATTCTGACTGCAAGGTGATGCTGATGATGACCTGCGCCACATACTGCCACTGTCACTGATGGACTCCCTATGATAGCTGGTTGTCCCTATGTTTACTTTAGCCCCTATCTTTACCCCCAATCCCTACTGGTTCCATTCAGCCTTACCAGTTATTTCAAAAAACATATTGCCACTTATGTAGCCGAAAATCCTCCTGAATCACCGTGCTGTGAAAGCCATGGCTTGGAGAAGCTGCGAGCCCTGAACCCTTGAGCTGCGAGGATTCTGGTTGTTCTGAATTATGGATGATCAAAATTCAGCTGGAAGCTCTGAGTTTCGCTTGTTTTTCTTGTGGCCTCCCATCAAAGCTGCATATACTGTGGAGTGGATCAATTTTCAGCTGGAAGCCTGAGCTTGTCTGGCTTTCCTGCAGCCCCCTACAAAGCTGCATATGCCGTGTGGATTCTGGCTACTCAATCCTGCAATACTGCATTACGGTCGACCGAACTCCGATGGGAAGAGTGCGAACCCACTGACTGCTGATCGGAGAGACATGATCCTGCACAAGTGAAAGCAGCATTGACAAATGCCCCCTTTTCAGCCGGGCTGGTATAGTCATACACCAGTTTCTGTTGTATGATCGTATCAGGTGTTACACTCTGGGAACTTTGTGCGGTGCCATTGGTTAGGCTCTACATGAGAGTGGCAGAGAGGATGCAACACAGTCCTCATTGAGTCTATGGTGCCTTTTTTTCCCTTAGCTAGGTTCGCATAATAAAGAGAAGAAGCCGACCACAATAGACTCAATGAGAACTGTGACAAGTGACTGCTGATCTCTTGGCACTATGACGACGACCCGTGGCGAGTGTTGGCAAACTGTGGATGCATGACACAGAATTGAGATAGAGCGCCAAAACAAGTGACTGGATGTTTGGTAACCTTAGTGTATCCTATAGGAACTTTTAGTCTATTCATTTTCGGTTGATAATAATTCCAGTCTCTTGTTGCTGCCCGCGCACCCTCGATTTATACAGAATGTTTGCTGGGCCCTTGAATGGGATAGAGGGGCAGGAGTGTTGGCACGGAGGTAACTTGATGGCTGGTATGCGACAATTCCGAGTTGCCTCACCTGCAAAACACTGTACCACTGCAAGTGTGCCGCTGCGAGAAGAACTGTATGGTCGACTTCTGGGAAAGAATATTGAAACGATATTCGGACTGGCTGTCATTAGAGTACGGAAATATTAAACTTAGAAAAATAGGTCCCCATCAACGGTCAGTCTGAATGTTGTGACCCCTCTGCTGGACACTTCCATACTACAGTCAATCACCGCGCCACTGCATGAAGACCTGTATAGCCGGCTTCTGGGAAAGAGCATTGAAACGATATTTGGACTGGCTGTTATGCAAGAGTACGGAATATATTAAACTTAGAAAAATAGGTCCCAATCAACGGTCAGTCTGAATATTTTCAAACCTCTGTTGGACACCTCCATACTGCAGTCATGAGGGACGTGATGCAGTTTCTTGAAAACATGCTGGATGTGGCATGTACTGATGGATGCATGCCTGAGAAGGATGTCTGACTGAGTAGCGCGCCATAATTGAATGCATGAAAATTCGTAATTTATAATGAAATGGTGCATAGTGAGAAGAACGGCATTTTGCTGTGCAAGCCAAAATTAATAATGAAAGCTGCAGAAGCTGTACCCTGACACACCAAACATTGGTGTGGAATGGATATGTATTCACCACACTATGCTACCTCTCCGTGCTTCGCGTACTCAGCCATGCAGGAGGCAAAAATGACCACCACTACCAGTACCACTATCACCACTACTACGACGACTACTACTGCTGCGACTACCAATGCGATTGCGATTGCAATAACGACCACAGGACCACACATTGTCACCGACCTGAACTCAAAGTCGAGAGGACTTGTAAGTAAGGGCCTGATAGTAGCACGGCGACACAGCGCATCAGCCAAAGGCAGGCGCCTCCCTCGCTCTGCTGGGACTTGCTGTCGGCCTACGCCCCAAACCCCGACAAGCCAAGGCGGGACCATGTCTCATGAATTACATTCCCGGACTTTTGAGCGTATGTGTTTTCGTGCGGTCGAGTGTATGTTTTCGAGTGGTGTTCCCGCGAGACTCATGTGGTGAAGCTAGCTTGTGCTTCGACCACCTTCTTCGAGCAGCCGCGCGTGACGGAGATTGCGAAGGCCATTCGGGACATGTCTGCCAGTCATCCAAAATTCTAAATTCACAGTTTGCTGACATTCCCTATCTCGGCCAACCTAAAGAGAAGCACTATCATTAAAAAATCGCAGGATGGAAAGTTTGATCATGATGTTGAAATCTCAGCCATGCCGCCCAGTCTGCATTTATGGGCAGGAGATCCCAACTGTGACCAACCTCATTGATGTGACCGAGCACAAGCTGGAACAGCCACGATCATGCATGGAGGCCTGGTTGCCTGCAGCAGGCGCATGTGAGTGAATCCACACAAGGAGGTGCTGTCACTTGCATTGCTGCCACCAGTGAGTGTGACATGGACCGGGAAAGTTTTCTGCGATTCTACGACATGCGCACGGCGCTTGAGGCATCGTTTCGTCCTGTCCTTGCATCCTTCCAGGAGACAATATAAACCTCGGTCTTATCTGCATGCGGTCCAACGCGCTACTAGGTGTGTTTTGCTGTTGCACACGCAGTCGACGCATGCATCCCTGTTTGTGCATCTATGTCCAGCATACATGTGTACTATGCAACACGTATACACACCGGCACGCGCGACAGCGGCAGTTGGGGAAGTGCTTCGTTGCGCCGGCGTCAGTCTATCCTCAGATTGAGACGCAGGACCAATAGCAGAGTCAGGAATGCCGTCCGAAGTGCAAACTATCGTGCATTTCCGGGCAGGTTGTCACGGTGGGAGAGTTCTTTCATTGGGCGGTCGGCGTGGTCTTCGGTCCTTCACCGTCACATGCACAGCAGGCCCTGGAGGTGCCTACGATCGGTTCGGAGTCCTGCACGCGGCGGCCAACTCTGCACGCCGCTCGCTGCGCAGGCTCGGGCACGTGCGGAATGTAAGATCTGTTCTGACACAGAGTCAGAAGGCAGCAGCCGCTTCGCCGGTGCCCGCGGTAGCCGGCCACGACATGCTCGCGCAGACCGCAGTGCTCACCGTGCGGCGACTTGGCAACGTCCGGGATTTAAGACGTTTGGACCAGGCCTTGGCCATGGCTGAGGTTGGGGAACGCTTGGTGGAGAGGCCCGTGCCAGTGGTGGTGCCGCGATCCTTCGATGCGAGTCGAAACCCAAGAAGCGCATGCATGTGCAACATGCGCATGCTATAATCAAGGGGCTGGCCGCACAGCCAATGTTAGCAGAAACACTCGCTTGCCCCACACTTAGGCTCCGTGCGCTCAAAGATCCAGCTGCTTGATAGCAAGCAGTGAGTAGTGAGTTGATTACTCCTTACGGAGTCCGGTATTGCCCAGCCTTAGGGCTCCGACATGCTCTAGCCGCTCTAGCCACTTTGCACATCCAACTAACTGTCCACGTCGAAATAAAATTAGGGTGCTGGGCTCCTCAGGTTCGCAGTGCGACTGTGCTGTGTCACACATTTGGGGTTTGCTCCGCTGTTCTGCTGTAAATGCAGTTCGAACAGAGTCGTGCAGCAGTGTATGTACTCCCCCCCCCTTCGCCCACACCATGATGTGCGTGCTGCGAACACGAGTTTTGCTCAGGCAGGGGCTTCGCATCCCACAGTCCCTCCGTTGCGGCGCCCGCTCCACACAAGCCACCCACGTGTGCGGCTCACGCACGCGCGGCTTGGCTCAGGGCGTAGGTGAAGAGATCGAGTTCGGAGCACGTGCTGCCTCGCGGTGGTTTCCAGGACATGCTCTGTATCAAGGAACCGGCTGAACCGGCAAACATGGGTTCGAGACTTCCATTGGTGTTGTCACGCTAAAGTGATACGCGCGAGAGTCTGACTTGCAAGGATATTGTTCACATGTCCAAAGTTTAGTGGAACTCCAGGCGGCAGCATCATTGAAGATGCTCGGCTGCAGGAGCTGTTTGTGTGAAGCTGCATTGTGCAAATCAACGGAAGACTCAACAAGCTCTATGAACGCCGCAACATACGGATCCACCAGCTTCTTCGAGTCTCAGAGTATGCTATTGCAAACATCTTCCGCATCGTGGCTCCAGGCCGGCATTGATCGAAGAAATGTTGACACGGACATGAGCTCAGTATGAAGCTGCCAGAAGTAGATCCAAGGTAGAACATGTTCTACAACAAGCCTCTTGACAGCAAGATAGGGTTCCCTGCGGTTAAGCAAGGGAAACAGCTCTCTTTCAATCTTGAGTCTCGCTGGCCCGAGGCATACGACAATAGTTTCGAACCAGCAATCTACAAGATGCTTTCGTGCAGCCGGTTTCGGACGTCTGGCCCCGGCCCCATCTTTGCGCAGGCGCAGACTCTTATGCCAAAACGTTTGGCCTCAGGACATGTACGTCGCTGTGATCCGAGGCTTGAGCCGACGTTTGATTCTACTTGCGCGGTTCGCAGCTTGCCTGCGCTTGATGCGCGTACATGCTAGCGCAGAGTCAGCGGGCCTTGGATGAAAGTTAGGGGCCGAGGACGTTCTGTCACTCTGCTCAAGAAGTTTGACTCAGGTCGGTTGGGAGATGATGCTGTGCAGCTGCAGCTGGACCCCAACAGTTAATTAGTTCTTGACCTGTCATCCAGCTTGCATTCCGCCTCCATCTGCCTCCCTCCTGTCAATTAGACTTAGCCTTGCTGGACGTGGCCTAGGGCCTACGAATACCTGAGACCATCTGAGACCCGAGCCGAGGCAGGGACGGGGGTGTGGATTCGGGGGGCTGCGGTCCACCTGCATCCAGGGGCACGCCTCCCAGAGCCTTGGCAGGGAACATAATGTAGTTACCATCCTCGTGCGCGCGTATCTTCTCAGTTTCTGCATGCACGCAGCTTAAGGCTTAAGTGTGCATATGCTTTTGGATTACAACGCATGTGTATGTAGGCACGCTCCCGTTTGGAAACTTGTTAGAGAAATCCTGGCCCGGAACTCCCAGGGGACGTGACACTGCAGCGTAGCGATGTCGTTCAGTTTCATGCGTGCTACTCCAACATGCCACTAAGGATGTCTCGAAGTGCACGTATGTCGTCTCAGCATATGAGCGGGGACTCTGCATCGCGGATATTTCGAGCATTGGTGTTCCAGTTGTGTAAACAGTGCTACGGCTACGGATATCACAAGCATTCGCTGCAGTGATAGTTCTTTTCTTTCAGAGACCTTCGTGGATGCTGCAGGCAAGGACCACTGAAGTACAACTGGGACTCGTAACACATAGACCGATCACGTCATGATGAATGATAGTTCGATTCCTTGGCCTTTGTGACAACCGGCCGAACCTCCCTGCATCGTAGATTCGTCCTAGCCAGGCGGGAGGCGAAAAACGGCTTTGTGTCAAGATATCGTACTAGCCTGTCAAACCTCGTGACAGCGCAGGTGCATGGGGCTGAAGAGAAGAATTTCTCTCCCTCCCTCCCTCCCTCCCTCTACCGGCTCACTCGCTCTCACCTCTTGCCTCTCTCTCCCTCTCCCTCTCCCAACCTCTCCCTCTATCCAAATTATCAAGGGGCATGGCACATTCTCGAAAGGCCTGAAGGTCTGACATTAGTCTGTAGCATCTGGAAGACGTCATGCGAAGTCCAAGCGCGACGCATAATTCAATTAAAAGGCTTATGCATACAAAACAATAGCCTTTAAAAGCGGTCCAGGAAGGGGTTCTCTAAACCATAAACGGCAAGGAATGCCTTTCGCTACATGGGGAGTGGAATCCCCGCGAGAGTTACCGTGGTCCTTGCCTGCCACCAGACTTCCAGGGCTTGCGACGGTCGGACTTGCCTTGCATGGCCTTGCTGAGTGACGGAGAGATATGGCCGAGAGTTCCTGAAGCCAATCCCTCGGTCATGCGGGCTGCGGTGTCTGGCGCAGGCCCTACACCTCGATTGCTTTCAACATGTTTTCAGGGCGCTTTTGTCGCCAATGCTGCGCAGGAGCAGTTCCGAGGTGTGAGCTGAAGATGGGTTGTGTCGCTGGCACTTTCTTCTCGGTGTAGAAGCTACACATTCGCTTAAGCTTTCTCTCGGGTCAGTGTGGAGGACAAATATTATGGGGTACAAGAAGTGTCGGTGTGTCAGCCCAACCAAGCTCGACACAGTTGGCTTAGCGACAGCAACCCAGACCTCAGCGGAGCCCAAAGCACAGACGACAGTTTCAGTATGTGGATGGAAGCAGAAAATGTACCTGGAGCCTGCCTGTGTGCAGTGCAAGCATACAAGAGTCTGAGACGAATGTGCGTTCAACTTCCTCCATACCTGTGAAAAGGAGAAGACCATGCAGCCCGATTGCTGCTGAAGTTACAGGGCAGGTCGATTCTGGTGTAGACATCTAGTGTTCGATTACAAAGTGGCAAGAATTTTGCAGCGGCTTGGGCACCTGTTGCAGTCAAGCTCCTTGCAGCCCCCCATGGTTGTAAACTTCATGGCAGTCTGTGCGAGAAAAACTGGCGCCCAGGATCAGTTTGTATGTGTGCATATGTGCGCACCCGGCTTTCGGCATCTCCGCTGAGCCGTGTGTTCAGAAGGTTGCAGGGACCAATCCAGCCGTGCGCGTACAAGTTGTGATGCCTCCATTGTTGCTTGGGCCAAGCATCCGATGTACATGTATTTCGGCTCAACTATGCCAACAGGTGATTGGCTGTGCAGCTGTCTTTGAAACAAGTCCTCCTACGAAAGAAGCGACAAGTGACCTGACAAGACGATAGTAGCATTTGGTTCAGAGAGTTTCATCCCTCCAAATCCGTCGCGAAGCGACACGGAACAGCTGCTTGACGACTTCGGCTTTTCCTGGCCCAGACATCTAAAGATGAAGGCTTCCGGTGGAGACGATGAATCTCAAAGGCCCGAGCACGGAAGCACACCTCATGCTCAAGCATGGGCAGATGAGTCCTCAGACGGGCTCAGCTCGGACTCGGACGTGGAGCCCGTCCAGCACGACGAAAGGTCAAAACAGCCGATGCATGGAACTGCTGGATTCCGGCGCATGCGCGGTTGGCAGGAACCTGCCCCAGAAGTCCAACGAGCACTGAACAGCCTGACCTCCTTCCGCTCGGCACTCGTCGCGAACCAGAAGAAAATGCTACAGCTCTTGGATGATGAGCTGGACCGCATCAAAGGTGTCTCGGGAGTTGGCCAGGGCCTTGGCAAGGAATTCGGATGCACACTACCTCTGCTGAATGGTGCGGAAGATCCACCGAGATACTGTAGTCTGCTACAGCAAGTAGTACAGGCTTGCAAACCTCACACGTCTGGATTAAGCTTGCGCGACACAGCAAAACAGTCCAAACACATCCGCGGCTTGTCATTTTCTGGCACAGTTCAAGGAATTCGAGAGTTCAGGGACTTGAGCGCGAGCTTCTCAACAGCGAAAGTTTAAGTTTAGCAGACGCGGACAACCGCATGTTGGCAAATTGGACTCGTGCGAATGTCGCGCGAACCCTTGGAGGGAGTGATGCAACCAGCGAGGTGTCACGGCCCCGGCCGGTCGCAAGAGCCAGACTAGCGCCAATGGCGAGGCCTGACTGAAACGTGCCAGATGTTGCGGAATGTGAGAAGAGTCAGCAACCGGCCAGCGTAGAAAAAGGGGATGAGCAAATGAGAAGGTCAAACTGGCCCAGTGTGTTCCGGAATAAAATGCAACGAAATGCGAAGCTGGTATTCTGTGCTGGACGCCAGAGTGAATAAATCATGGCTGCACAATGCTGCAGGTGAAGCGCTTTTCATTTCCCTCCCCCTTCGCGCTTCTGCCAGCCGTGCAGAAGCAGCGCAAACGCCGAATGTCTTGGATTCAGAAGATGCTTGGCCGCATTTGGCCGCCTTAGCCGTGGAGCCTCGGAGTTACAGAGGGCACATACGGTAGAGGCTGGGGCACAACTTTGTGATACTGCGGTCGGTTTTGAATGCAAGGACGAGTCCAGTGGAGCCGCCGGTGCCATCCGCGCCGGTACCTAGTCCCGGTTTAGAGATCTGACAAAACCAGAGCGGCATTGAGTTGCGATGCTGTTTCGGAGGTCCGATAGATGCACTAACCCTAGCGTTATGTTCACTCGGCATGCCAGTGGCACAAAGTTCTTCAGCTGAGCTGCGGAGGTTGAGTTGGTAAGTCCTGTTATTCCCGGTTGACCACTGTGGCTTTGACAGGAAGTCGTGCCATCATTGTTGGAGGCGGAGGTGGGAGCTTGCAAAGTTAGGGACGGCAGATCACAGAACTTGTCTTCGTTACTTTGGATGGTGGCACGGAGGTTGCGAATTTGACTCGAGAAGAGAAAGAGAAGATACGGAAGGATGCGGATGAACAAGTTCACAAGGGAATGCCGCTTGGCTTAGGTTGCAAGCTGTCTCTAGCAGTTGGTAGGTGTCACAGGTTCCGGATCTTGAGCCCGTCAGCGATGGGTTCATTTTCAATACTGGTTTTTCGACCCTGTTTGCTGTTTTTGTCGTGCTGTGCAGGCTGACACAACTCGACCCTGAACTCGCCCGCAGTGTGGTGCGCAAGCGTGCTACTGCTGAGTTTGGCGAGCCACAGGAAGATGTCGACCAGCCCACCGGGCGGTGCTATCGATTAGCAGTGCATCCATATTTCGAGAGATTCACTATGTCTGTGATCTTCCTGAATGCGATGTGGATATCAGTCGACATTGAGTTCAACAGGGCCGAGATTTTGTCGGAAGCCGATGCCGGCTTCATCGTGGTGGAAAACCTTTTCTGCTTGTTCTTTTCTTTCGAGCTGATTGTCCGACTATGGACATACACTCGCAAGTGTTCTGCGCTGCGGGACATTTGGTTCTTGTTCGACGTTTTCCTCGTCACCCTGATGTCCTTCGAGACATGGCTAGTACCCCTCGCACATGCAATAACGCGGACCACGGGTGACACTATGACAGGGGGCGCCTCTGCTCCTGGGCAGCACCAGCCGGCAGTAAACAGCAGAGACCGTTTCGACTGCAATGCAGGTCCTCCGGGTGGCCCGCGTGCTCCGTGTGTTGCGAACGGCGAGGATGGCCCGACTTGTTCGATTGATGCCCGAGCTCATGATTCTGATCAAAGGCCGGGCCTGAGCAAGCCTATCCTAGATCCTTGGGCCATGATTTCTGGTATAATACAGATAATAATTGTGACATCCTTGTAGTTTGGTAGTTCTGATTCTCGCATTTCATTTTAGATAAGCGCGCATGGCGAAATCGCGTCGCGTCTGACAGGAGACTGAGTCCGTGAGAGAGAGAGAGAGAATAAGGCTAATTTAGTAATGGTAATAACACGATGTATCACTTTAAGCCCGCGATTTGCTTCAGGCATGATGGTGGCTTGCCGTTCTGTGTTCCTTGGTAGAAGCTTGCAGAAGCTTTTCAACGGAGCCTTCACTGATGCGAGAATTAACGGAAGAAGCAGGTTGCTGACGGCATGCTTTGTGAAGTCATGCTGATTGTTCTGAGGTTCTTCACCTTGGTTTTGCTGCTGATGTTCACCTATGTTTTTAGCGCCTGGACGAATTTAGGAGATTACCAAAGAGGATCCAGTGGAGGGTGTGCTGCAAATGATCAGGTTTCCGTTGCCGTTTTGCACAAGCCTCTCGAATGCGTTCAGGCGTGGCCTTCGTCCAGTTTAGTCGTGGTAACGCCGTCTTGGAGTCACCGAACTTCTTTGGCTCCATGGGCACGGCGATTTGGACCTTACTCCT
The DNA here is from genome assembly GCA_003297005.1 of Symbiodinium sp. clade A Y106. Lineage (NCBI taxonomy): Eukaryota > Dinophyceae > Suessiales > Symbiodiniaceae > Symbiodinium > Symbiodinium sp. clade A. Next base: position 29,089 of record BGNK01002209.1, read on the forward strand.
GTGCCTTGGCATCCTTTGCATGCTTGGCAGAGCGGACAAAGCAAACTTGAAATGCATGTTGAATTGCCATGTGCATGATCTGCAGACTACATTGGCCACATGTGCCCTGAAAAGGAAATGTATCCTGACGGACCAGCAGTTCATCATCGAAGCGGTAGCAGAGGACCTCGTTCGAGGGCGAGCTGCTTGTAATGCTCCTGTCCAAAAGGCTCATCTCACTGTTCTTCTTGCTTGGCAGGCTTTGGGTCGCAGGTTTCCCACATGCCCCAAGCACCAGGAGAGTTGGGTCATGGCCGCGTTGATTCTGGTTTTCATTCTATTCGGCTCTTTGACTGTGATGAACATGCTGCTCGGGGTCCTGGTCGAGGCTGCATCGGAGTCGAGAGAATTTAGTTATGCAGTGGAGGCCATGTGGCACAGAAGATTGTTGCTACGAGCCGAGTTTGCTGCACAGGCGGTAAAGACGGTGTCCACTATTGAGCGGGAGCAGCTGGAAGTCGATTTTGCAAAGAAGGTTTTGTGGGAGATGATTGACAAAGGCCTTGTCTGCACATGATGTGTACGATATTGTATCCGTGCCAACTCATGGATGAGCCTTTGCCCCTGACTCAGCCACATCTGTCAGGACATGCTGACGAGGATGGAGACAACCGAATCTCTGAACAGGAATACCGCAAAGTGCTCCACACACCAGAGGCGAAATGGGGGCTGCAGAGAAGAAAGGAAAATCGGTTTTCAAATTGTGTTGAGGCAACGCACGTTCTAGCCAGAACATGAGATGTATTTTCTTGTCGCCGTGTCCTGACTTTGGGAGTTTGTGTTACAACGACGAGAAGACGGTAGTATTTCTATCACGTCATGCTCCTGAGATTTCAGGCCATGACAGCCCTGACGAGCTTGGGAGTCGATGTCGAGGCTGCTCTGGACTATGGCAGCACGGTGCAGCAAGTCCGGGTCGGGTGACAAGTTCCTCATCGAAGCCAGAGGGTGTTTAGCACAGTTCAATGTTTCCACACCTGGGACTTGAGGTAAGTTGCTATTCGAAGATGGTGAGCCACTCACATTTGGGGACTTCATGCGGGGCATTCTGACCTTGCGTGGCTCCAACCAGACGACCGTCAAGGCCGGTACGACTGTGGGACTGTGGTAGTACGACATAGTATGACGATCTTTCTGTGGTGTGTTGCTGTCGGACACCGTGAATGCTTAGTTCGAGAAGGCCTTTTTCTGACCAAGTCATTCTCCAGCTGCTTCTTTTGTCCACAAGTGCGAGGACATTGTGGACCTTCGCAAGTTCACAGCCGATGAGTTCTCTCACATCCATGACATTCTAAGCAGCTTGTGCAAGTATGTTGCAGCATCAGGACTGACCCTTGGTGCAGTGCCTCCAGCATACTTCGGTGCATGAAACAAAGGCTGCTAGCAGTACAGTCAGGAAGTTGTGAGTTTCAGGGGTTTCGAGCTTAGTTTCGTGGTGGAGTTTCGGAACATGGTCCGGGACAGTTTCGGATCAGGACATGGCCAGTTTCGGTCTCAAGCCACGGTCAGTTTTGGCGCAGGCCTGCAAGAATAGGACTGAAGCTGCCTGCCCACCTCGCCACCGAAACTGCCAAACTCGCGGTCCCGAAACTGATCCCGCTGCGCCGAAACTATCCTCCTGTGATCCGAAAACCCCGGCAGCCGATCCGAAACTAAAACTCTGAAACTATGGGCACCCAGTACAGCCATTCCTTGATGCTCCTGCCAGGACCTGTGAGCCAGGCACAAAGGCCGAGCATTGCTTCGCTGTCCTCCATCACCAGCTCGGGGATTGCGTCACGAGCAGAGGAAAGCTGCTGAAGACTTTGTAGCATCTTCAGATGTTGGGCGAGTGGCAAAGCTAAATGCGTCAGGGATGAAAGTAGGGTGTGTCCTCAACTTGAACTCACCGCATGTCCAAAGCGTGGTGTCGAATCGCCTGCAGTCGAGTCGACTGCAGCAACTGGCAGCTTTCTCGAACACTGCTTGTGCGAATTCGTGAATGCGTCATGCACCAAAGTGTCATAGCTGCGGCATGTTCTCCACTCCAATCGCCAATGGCCGAGCTGGAATTGGGCTGAAGGCATCCTCAAAGCTGTTCCCATCCCATACGCAGCCAACTCTGAAAGTCTTGCTGCAGGTATTCAAGGAGTGTGGACTTTAGGCAGGATAGTCGGATAGCCGGCTGCTGTGCTCTCACCGAGGAGCCTCAGTCGCCGCCGAGTCATGCAGAATTAAGAATTGGTTTCTGAAGCTACTGGGCAACTTCACCGGCCAGGACGGCTCCAGACACTCCACATGCAGAGCCCGGAAAAACTTGTGCAGTCGTGACACAGTGACAGGCATTCAGCAATATTCAGCCCATGCATTCTGGAGCGTTTTTTCCTGGCCTGTCGAAGACATGAGGGAACCCACCGAAGCACCTTGCGCCGACACAGCGCCGTCGCAAAATTTCCAAAAAGCAAGGCTCCGGTTCAATGTTGAGTGCTGGAGTTGACAGCGATTTCGTTGCAAAGGGATACGTCTGGATATTTGGGATAACGGGCACAGGTTCAGGGACACCAGTCAGACACGTCATACAGTTGGTCGCACGCTGAAGCTGCAGAATTCGAGGTAGAAAGCTTGCAGGACGCGTGCCCACCTGTCTGAGGGTGGTGCTCCGTCCCAGTTCTTGTAGAGAGTGCCAGTTCAGTCTGTCTGCTACTGTAGTTGGCAATACAGCATACCCGGTGGGTCACGCAAGCCTCAGGCAAGTTTTGAAAGGATTACATACACGGATGCCGTGCCGGCTTAGAGCCGTCTCATGGAATGCATGACTTCTTGCATGCTGTGGTGGTGATCGAATTTTCACCAAAGAAGGAACTATGCGCACCACCCCCAATGGGCAAATAGAGCTGCAGGATGCCTTTAGGGCTGCGGCGGTTCAGGAGAACGTTTGTTTGTTGACTACGCGGAGCTTCTGGCTTGGGCTTCAGCCTTAAGGGTGTCATAGTTTGTGTGCAAGGGTTGTAGGGGTAGGGCTGCTTGAGTGGGAGGCTAGACCAAGACAGCATTGCTGAGATGCTCCATAATTTGACACACAGTATTGGCTGCAAAGGGCCGCTTTGACACCAAAACCTCGGAATCAGCAGAAGGACGCTCCAAAAGCCTGCTCACACCGGCACGCAAATCGCGAAAGAAAAACTGACTTGTCGTCATCACCTTTTCGCAACTCTATAACCGTCCCTGTGCATCCCCTCGAAGAATCGATGATGTTCAAGGAAATCCATGCAATCCTTGCCGTCACCTCGAGACGCTCGCCCCGAGCTCTTGTGTTGGTGGTTACGGTGTCACCTCGGGAACGTGGTGCAGCGCCCCCACCCCTCTTGTCTTAAACAAGTTGAAGTAGGATCTGATAACCACCACAGACCACAATGCTTCTACTGGTACCGCCCAGATAGAGAGGGCTCGGTAAGCTCTGCTGAAGACATGATGACCATCGTTCATTCCCGTGTCAGGGATCCCCTTCATCTCAACATGAACTGAAGTTTGGTGGTGGTTCGATCTTCACGAAGATGCGAGGAGAATTGTTTTGTTCAGCTACCCTTTTTCCGGCGTCATTGAATGATGACTTCCGGCGACAGGACACCGAGCAAGATGCTCGAAACGCTGTGAGGAGAAATCGGTACGTTTTCATAGAATGTCTCGCTGACAAGTTGACCAGGATCGAGCAGTCTCGATTGCTTTCAGCTGCGTGTGCTTTGCAGCCGCGTGATTCTTTTTTTTAGATCTCCCGATAGTTCGCTTGGGGAAGCTCCCGGCTGCGGACCGTCGGAGTGGTATTCTGTACACGTCGTTGCTCCCTAGTCTGATGCGTTTGGAGCGCATTGGTGAGATCGGTTATTGGAGTTGGTCAGACTGTATTAGCCTCCGCTACCGCCTTCTACTTCGCATAGACTTTCGTAGAACCAGTCGCTGTGCAAAAGCGCGGCCTGCCATTTTCCCCCGGAACGTCCGACAGAAGAAGCATGGAACAACATGGCCGGAGGCTTAGAAGGGTTGAAAACACGCGTTTGTTCTGCACAACGTTCGCTCAGCCCACATGGCTTGGAGCAGCGGGCAGCCGTGTACATAGCCATGGCCATGAAGTTTTGATCAAAGACGATGTCTATTGTTGCATGTTATGAATTCTGTGACTGCCAGCTGAGGTTTGGACCCCGACATCTGGGACATGCCTCGCAACCAGGACAGGTCTCGATGACTTGACGGTGGACTAGCTCATCTCTGCATCTATGCACTAATGTACAGAGACAGGGGGAGAGTACGAAGTAGGAAAAGGTCGTTTGCACAGCTCCCTTGCAAGACGCCACCTGGCCCTAGCAGGACTTGAATGGCTTCTCATCAGAGAACAGCGATGGGGATCGTGATGTACATGCACCTCCCCCAAAGCCTTGTGAGCAGCCTCTAGCTGTACCGGACACTTGGCTGCTTCCTGCAACTTGAGAACTTGCTCACAGCACAGCTTGCAGTGGTGATGCGCATCATGCCAAGGACATCCTGCGTCACGTACGCAGCCGCAGCTCCTCAAGAAACTCCGGCTTGCAAAGCCGGGGCTCCTCCAAGAAGTCCACGGCGGTGCAGGAGACCGCACGGATTCTGGAAGGCTTCACAGCTTTCAAGGCAAAGCTCGCCGCGAGCCACAGGCAAACCATGCAGTTGCTGGACAGCGACTCGACAACTTGAAGCCTCCCACAGCTCCCATCCCCCATCGGCAGACTACTGGCCTCCAAAGCTTTGACCCTTTTCAGGGCGACTGAACCTGAAAACAATACTCCCGGGGGAAGCACAAAACACAGGCCGCATCTGAGGTGAGCTGGGGAAGGTGAGGCGCCTCCCGACATTCTATGCCGTGTCTGACGGGCGCCTGGGCTGCGAGCCAGGTTTGTGAAGGTGGCGTTTTGCTGGGGCAAGCCATGCGGCCTCAGCAGCTTGAGTTGGAACCAAATCCTTCAATCTGTCACATTGACATGCAGTAGACCCGAAGAAGCCTTGGCGCTGCCAAAGAGACCGGACCGATCTCGGCGGATTCCCTTTGAAGAAGGTCTGTCACGGAGAAGCTCCAGAAGCCCTCCCGCGAGCTTCGGGAGCATCGGAGCACCTCCAAGGACTTCAGGCCTCGCTGCCTCGCTTTGCTCCACATGCATTAGCAAAGAGCATGCAAAGTCAGCACACTGCGTTCAGATAGAGAAGTTCTATGGAGAGTTTGAGCTAGTTTGTAAAACATGTGAATATGTGTACAGTTTGCGTACAAAGATGTTAGCTACCCCCGGCATTGATCCATGATTGCCTCGCTTGTGAGTCCAAGAGTGTGTCCGGGCGGGCATGCGTGGGGTTGCGAGTAAGTGCGTGAATGCATGCGTGCCTGCTTGTGAGTGAGTGCATGCGCGTGTGGGTGCTGGCTGGGCGGGCGACCGGCGGGCACAGGGAAGTGCACAGGGGCCGTCCATGTGCGGGCTGCGATGTTCCAATGAAGCGATCAAAGCAAATTCGAATATTACCGACTATTGTCTCGGGACTCATCACGACGCACCTGCTTGTTCACCGCTTACAAGATGTACCCAAGTGAAGCGTTCATGTGGTCTGTTGCAGTTGCCAGCCTGTTGCCTGTTGTGCCTGCGCGTTTCTGTGGTTGCGTTGAAAGATGCATCAAGAAGAAGCATGTGGTGCATGTCAGCAGGAGGACAGCGCAAAAGTGTATCCGGGGCGGTTTCTCACTCAACGTGCCGTCTTCGGTATGAGTGCCTACAGCATCGAAGCCTGATGGTTTCGCATGGGTTTGGCCCTGACCGTACGTATAGCGTTCGACCCCAACCCCTGCGGCCGTGAGACCAGTTGGACGAAATCTTTGGTTATGTTGTATCTGCACGCTAAAGACCGAAAGGGGCCGAAGAGAGAACAAGTAGAGAAGGCGGAGTGAAGCGAAAGAGACGACGTGGTTTTTGCACTTTACGACCCAATTTAGGTCGAGGGGCAGACTCGGACTCAATAAAAACCGCCACATGTGACACCCACCCCAAGCATGCCTCATCCCTCAGCAAGCCAAGAACAGAAGGTTGCGCCTTCCGGGCGTGCTGGGCCATGCAGACGATGTGCCAGCAGTCAAGGAAATGACAGGCCGAGCATTGAGTTTGGAGATGTCCATAGGCTCACGCTTTTCTGGATATGCTGCAGTTAAGATGACCAAAGGCTGACAATGTACAAGCAAGATGCGAGTGGTCGTCTCAACTCCTCTAGGTTCAAAACTCAGAACTCATTGAGCCTAGCACTTAGGTGTGAATGTGGAAACTGGTGGGTTCAGGGCAATCCTCATCGGTCTGCCAGCTCTCTGTCTGCTGGAAGGCACAGCGCCGCCGACCTACATGTCCATCTCGTTACCCACAGCAGCAATAAACCAGCGGAAGCGGCGAATGTCATGGCTGCTGTGCTGAACCATTTCGGATTACGGATAATTAGGGGCTTTGCAGAAGCCGACGTAAGCCTTCGTGGATGATTTGCTTCTGGATAGCCATGGCCAGGGAGAGTGTTTGCTTTTCACGTCTCAGCTAGATGCAGGGATAGACTCGTGTCCCGGGTCGAGGGATAAGTTTTCCCCAAGGATCCACAAAAGTGGCTCTGCTATCAATGTCGAAGAGCTTCAATCGGTCTGGTGCTGAGTTTCGAGCTGACAGCTGCCAGCACTGATGCAGTATATACCAAGAAACTGCCAGACTCTACTGTACTCGTACCGAGAGTTGACCGACACCTCGACTCGAATACAGGGCGTTAAGGCCTTTCAGGGACTTGCCCGAAAGGCTTCGTAGGCTTGCTGAGCAACCGTGGGCAAGCAGCCAGCAGGAACAGATCGCTCAGCAAGACACAGTCCCTCGGGGAGAACACGAATGCTAGTCCTAAAGTGGTCCCAAAGACTGAGCAGCCTGCGCCATGAAACAGTCCTGAGATCCACACGGAGCACGAAGCGCTTGCATCTGTCTTGGTGCGCAGCCATCAGGGCACACTGGAGATCCTGATGTTCGCTTCATTAAGATACCCCCATCCCTGCCTGCTCGCGGAAACAAGTCTTCCTCAAAAGAGTCGACGCTTTATTGTAACAGCGCAAGTAAGTAGGCATGAAGTCATATGGCAGTGGTCAGCAGTACAGTACTTCCCGAAGGCATTTTCTGTCAACCCGATTCAGCAAGATTCGATCCGGCCTTTGTTCGCCAGGCCTTGATCATCACATTCTGGAAGTTGGAAATGTTACTAGTATGTGTTCTTAGTTAATATGATATCGACATCCCTGGAGCATCTACCCCTTGTTGCGAAACTGGTCCAGTCCCTTTCCCAGCAAAATGGGTGTCACAGGAGAAAGATTTGGAAAAACACCGTCTAAGATCTTCTTCGGCCCAGAGAGCTGGCTGTATGGGGACGGCTTGTGGGCATTCCGCATACATCAATCATCGCAACAGGGTTCGGAGGGGCACATGCCTGAAGTTGCTTAGGGCTGGTGCATGTTGTGATTCTCGGGAAAACCTCTTGCAGAAAGGCACATGCTGCATTTTACTTTCATCCCTCTTGACGTGCCAAGAGGCACTTGAAAGAATAGGCAGCTAGAGTAGCTCGGATTGAAGCCGGCCAGTAGCTGCGATGCTGTCGCTTGGAACAGGTTCTGACCGTGTGTAAACCTGTCGGAGAGCCTCGGGAGGGTTATCGACCGACCCTAATTGAGCATAACAATTCCCAGTGAACCGCACTGGATTTTCTGCTAATGCCGACCCCCAGGCAGAGCAGCTTGATGAATCTGAGCTACCTGACATCGCACATTTGACCCGCGACGAGAAGCAGAAGGCCAAGAAGGATGCGACGGACGTTCTGCACAACGGCATGCACCTTGGATGCTTCAAGCTTGAGTACCGGCCGGTAGGAACAAAAAACCTTCTCCGAGATACGGCTTTCCGAGTTTTCGGAGCGAAGCTGCTATAAAGGCAGGTCGGTGCAATGGTACACGTAGAAAATGGGACATTCAACAGGCTTGAGAAAAATGCCATGTGGTAGCTAATTAAGCAAAAGCCTCGACTCCTCACATGCCCAGGCTTGCTCAACTCAATGCCGAAGTCGCCAAAGAGAATGTGCGCAACAAAGCAGCAGCAGAATTCGGGAAAACGCCGACGGATGTCTTCAAAGAGGAGTGATTCATGTGGGTGCGCGAGTGCGAAAGCCTGTCATTCTTCCTGCCAGCCTGCCTGTGTGTTTGTTTGTTTGTCCGTGGTGTGGGCATGGGCGGCCGTGTGGGTGTGGGGGGGCGTCAGTCAGTCAGGCTGGCTGGCTGTCTGTCCGTTTGTCTGTCTGTGTTTTTCTGATTGTGCCTTTCTACGTCTGGTCTGCCTGTCTCGTGTGTGTGTGTGTGTGTGTCTGTGTCTGTGTCTGTTGATGCGAGTGTTTGTTGGTGGGGCGAGGGGAGACGGGGGTTGGGAAAGGTCTGTGTAGGTGAGATGTGATAAGAACAGTTGTGGTTGAGTTAGGACCTGCAGTCAGAGCTCAGTCAAGGAGACAGGGGGGATGTTGGAGTCATGCTAAACAGTCTGTGGTGTCTCGAAGGAGGGATTCCTGGCAAAGAGTCTCGTCTGCAGTCTTCAAGTCTGAAGTCTCCCTAAGCATACTAAACGTTCAGTTCTGAATTGAGCCAGCTTTCCCTGAGCCTTAGATGATTCGAGGCTTGCTGGCCATCCCATGTTCGAGCGTATCACCATGACCGTGATATTCCTCAACGCGATTTGGATCGGAGTCGACATTGAACTCAATCATGCAGACGTCCTTGCCGAAGCCGACCCCGGGTTCATCGTAGCTGAGAACTTGTTCTGCTTTTTCTTCTCCGCTGAGCTGACCATCCGGTTCTTGCTGTACACCCGAAAGATATACGCACTCAGAGATACGTAGTTCCTCTTCGACTTGTTTCTCGTTCTGTTGATGATTGTGGAAACTTGGTTCATGCCACTGGTACACGTCTTCTCTGCGGATTCAGCCGGTGCATCGACTGGCGGACTCTCCGCTCTTCGGCCAGAAGCGAAATTAACATAAATTTCCATCCGAATATCTGTGTTCCATTAACAGTGAAGTGTTGAATGTAGCTGAATACACTTCTGTTCCAGCCCCAGGTTCTTCGAGTAGCCCGGGTGATGCGAGTACTTCGCACAGCACGAATGGCCCGTTTGGTGCGCTTTATGCCCGAGCTGATGATTCTCGTGAAGGGCATGATGGTGGCATTCCGGTCTGTGCAGGGCCCTCAACATAGCGATTGCATCCAGTCTGCTCTACCCAAAAAGGAGCTGGTCGCTTAAATGATAACTAACGCCTTTCGGATCAACGCAGAGAAGCTTGGTTTGCAGGTTCTTCACCTTGCTCCTGCTTCTGCTTGTCACTTACGTTTTCTCGGTGGCCTTCATGCAGTTCAGTCGGGGCATCGAGAACTTGGAAACTACTCTCTTCAGGACGATGGGCATCTTGGTTATACGGCGCTTCCTTTGGTTTGAATTCTGAAATGGTGATTTTTGTCTCCCTCTTCGCAGCGGTGTCAAATGCAGGCACAACTGTGGAAACCCTCATCCTGGGATGTGTCCTGACCGATCAAGCTGGCCTGATTCAGGAGGTGGGCAAGGACACCTAGCTGCCTAGCTAGCTCAGCTGGCACGGTATAAGAGACAGGTCCACAAATGTGGCAAGAAACTGCGGTCGTCCGTCAACCCGTGTGCACAACATGCAGTGCTTCTTCCTGCCATCCGAGAGCGCCGAAGGGGGCAGGCAAGGGCACATGTGAACCTGGGATACCAGCACAGCGGAAGGTTTCGTGTTGTTGGCATTGCAGTGAAGCGGCGGCGGTGCACTTGTTGTTGCGGGTGGTTTCCTGGAAACCAACATGAATCTCAATCTTTCTGCACCGTCTGGTGTTCTTGAAAGCATCGACAGCCAGGGGTGGATTCGCTCTTACTTTCATGGACTTGCATAGATTGCTTTCACCAGGACTCCCATGTGCTGGGGTTGCGTCAGCGTCAGCAGAGTGCCCACCCGAAGAACAGTCCATCACGGTGACTGTAGCTGAAGCTGTTGCGGCAAGATTGCCCCTTGCTGACGCGTCTCATCACGTCGCTTGGAGTTCTGTAGAGGTCCCGTACTCGCGGACCTGTGGTTTGAAAGGGCTTCGTCAGTAATCCGCGGCATATTGCATCCAGAGATTCAGGTTTCGTGCTTGCAAGGTCCTGATGTAAACCTGTGCTAGCCAGCCCAGAGGTCCAAGGAGTCCACGGCCAAAAGGAGGCTGCAGTTGATGGGTGAAAATCGGCGATAAGACTGCAGCCTTTTCATCGGGTCAAGGGCCCAGGCTACAGCTTGTTGACTCGAACTCTCCAATCCTGTGGCGCTTGAATCCTCCATTACAGTCTGGTCAACGTCAGATTGCAGCTTGCATTCGGCAGTCTCGTGATTGATTCCCGTGCCGCCGTGACGCTGCCGAATGGGATTCGTCAGTTTGTCCGACCTTATTCGGGTAGTCCCCGAGGTTCGTACAGGCTTAGCAGAAGGTTGTTCCAGGCCAGAGTACGGAACTCCGAGCACAGGACAGCCCGATAATCGCGGCCTTGCTGATTGTGTTCATACTGGTGGGCTCGCTCACGGTGATGAACATGCTCTTAGGCTGGTGGATGTGACAATGCTGCCACAGCAAATGGCGTCATGTTCGAACAAATTAATAACATAGCTGGCCTGTTCTGAAAACTGTGATTTCAGCCCTGTCTCAGGCGTTCTCGTCGAAGCCATCAAGACAGTCTCCACCATTGAGCGCGAGCAGCTGGAAGTCGATTTTGCCAAGCGCGTTTTGGGAGATGATTTCGAAAGGCACCTGTCAGGGTGCATTTTTCGATGCTCGTGTTTCAAGATTCATGCAATTCCTTTCGGTGTTTCGGCTCGCTAGTGCTTCGGCATCTTTCACCCTCGGACTTTGGTTCAGCGAAGACGCAGAAACTCCTGACCAAGCTTCAGATGTTCAGCTGGGACTGCTCTGTGGAGGGACACCCCTTCCGAAGAAAGCTCATGATGTCAGGAGAGGCAGACTCGGACGGAGACAACAAAATCTCCGAGGAGGAGTATATGCCACATGGCTTGAAAAGCAGAAAGCTTCCGTAGCTGTGACTGTGTCGATATCCGCCGCGGGCCTTGAAACGCGGCATTTTCGTTTCCGGGACGGAAGGTCGGGATTCAGCGGCGGGTCAGAGAAACCTAGGATGGCCGGCATGACAAGGTCACACACATCTACAGTAGTGCATTGTTGCCCTGTGCCCTCAGGAATGTTTTGCGGAAGCCAGAGGCAACTGCCGAAAGCCCTGCATTCTCTACTAGATCACTCCCACATGAAGTTGACCAGACGTGCTCCTGCAGTTTTGAAACATTGATGGATAAAGTGACGCCACCGCTCACTAACGCCTAGGTCTGATCTCTAAGTCGGTCAGGCGGTCACTGCACTGACCAGCCTGGGAGTTGATGTCGAGGCAGCGTTGGACTACGGCAGCTTGGAACAAAGCTTCTGCGACAAGGGAGCAAGCTGCAGATTCAAACAGCTCTTCCCGGCTCAGCTGGCGCAGGAGTTTTGCAAAGCTAGGAATCACTTGGAAAATCTTGAGAACGTTATCGTGGTGTGTCGGTTGATCACTGTCGCCAGACTCGCTTGATGCATGCACTGATGCTTTCACAGAAACCCGACAGCTATTGCCTCTCAGGCAAGCTGCTGTTCGAAGACGGTGAGCCTCTGACCTTCGGAGACTTCATGCGTGGTATACTAACCCTTCGAGGTTCCAACCAGACGACCGTCAAGGCCATTCGACTCGCTTTGATGTTGACTGCCATGCACTCAGATGCGATACCCTATAGGCCACACCAACGTGGAGTTGTCGCCATCTTGTGAAGACAGCACTGCCTGTCGTGTACTGCCCGCAAGCCTAAGCACGAGCAAACCTACAGTCATGGTTGCCGGAAGAACCCCCCAAGCGCAAGCACGAGTCATACCCGCAGGACATAGTGGATCTTCGCAAGTTCACGGGCGACGAATTCTCGCAAGTGCCTCGCATTGAAGCCGCAGGGATCTGAACTTGACAAACGCACAAGAAGATACTTTTTTGATTGGCCTTGCCACTCTTGTGCCCGACACCTGGCTGAGTAAGGTTCACGAAGTCTTGAACGGCCTAGCGCAGTTTGTTATGTCACAAGCAGCTGGACGCGCTCCGGCTTGCTCTGATATGTTCGCGGTTGCGACTTCAATCAAGCGAATTTCGACAAGAATGCGCTGCTCTTGTTCCTGGGAGGATATCAGCCTCCCCAAATTCAGCCAACACTTTCGGTTTCCAGGAGGCCATGCTGCGGCGGCTTTCTTTAACCACACCACGCCCAAATCGAATGTCACGGCAGATGTTCCTGCAGGCATTCTTTGGCTTCGCGCTCTTCGAATGAGAGAGAATCTATCAGGTGATGCCGAGATCCTGACAGACTCCAAACGGAGACTGCTAAAATCGGCATGGCCACTGTTCGTTCGCCATGTACACTGAAGAAGTCCGAAGGCACTCGTCATGACAATGCAGGCCAGCATGTTACACGGCATGGTCGAAGCAAATGATGCGCCATGTCAAGCATGTGCATGAGTCGGGCGTTGTGGCTTGATTTCGTAAAAGATATCTCGACTAGAGCAGTCGGCTGCGCCGCTGCGCGCGCTGCCGAGATGACCCAAAAGATGCTCAGGGCAGCAGTTTCACCACACATCCGAATGGATGCTGTTATTGTGTTTTTTTGGGGTGGCGCTTTAATCTTATATTCTGCACTCACGGTTGGGAGCGCCTTGGCTTCTCAGTCACGTGGATTGCCGTATACATCAATGCTATAAATGTCTGCTGTGCTTCTAGACTGCGGCACAGAATCGCACAAACAACCCCAGCTCCGGAGCGCCGTGCGATGCAGACTCGTATCTAGCCAGAGCCTGCTTGATCTCCTTTCCACCCCGTTCTGCCGCACAAGCGATCGCGGGCATGCCCGCTTTAGTTTCCCTCATGTCCGAGGCGTGAAAGAAAATACAGCGAGTGTTGCCAAGTGCGCAGGCATGAAACAAAACATGGCCGCAACATTGGTGCACTTGTTGCCATGTGTCGTTTGCAGACACATTATGGGTCCATGGGACAAACACTTGGCAAGTCAGAATCAAGCGAACGAGCCTTGCAGTTCTTGCACTCACGAGCACCGAGGCAGGAGACTGTGGCCATGGGCTGCGGCTGCAGCGGCAGCAGTTCAGACCTGAGCTACAACAGCTCATGCACTTCGCACTCCACAGATCCATCGGCCTTCTGCCTTAACAGCCGCGCCTGGACTGGCCCCCTGGACGGAGGGGCATGTCAATGGTGTGCTGATATATTGTTTGGTTCCTGAGTGGAGAGTACTCCCATACTTTAGCAAGGTTTCATGGAAGCCATTTCGCATGTGCGCACAGACGCGCAATGAAACCTGAAACACGGCTGACGCCGGGATATACGGAAGCTGCCCAGCAAGGGCAAACGATCAAGGACAGGAAGCATCCGGCTGTGTGTATCCATGCGGGACCTTCATGCTTATGTGCAAGCAGGAAGTATCAGTAGCAGCCACACTGCACACATGACATCGTTTGATACTCGGGCCACTTTGTTCAACATGAAGCTTGCAAGGCATTCGCAGGGGCCTGCTGTCTTAGCACCTGTTGCTTCATGCATAGATGCAAGCCGATGAATGCATTCCACACGGCAGCTACCAGACCACTGCTTAATTTGAGATGACTGGAAGCTGGTTGATCTTCTTGCATCGGTTAATCCCTTCCCCTAAAATTAAAGCCCCCCCCCCTCCCTAATATAAAACTGATTTCCGGCGGGTTGGTTTTATATTAGGGGGGGGGTTTCAATTCATCCGGGTATGAGTCGGATTGACAGCAAATATTAAACCCCTACTTAACCCCAAAACCAACAACCGCCCCCTAATATTACAACCAATTAACTACTTTGCCTCCTATGCTACTTCTCCTAACCCTACACTACACCTGTTAAACCCCAACTAAACCCTGGCTTAAACTTGCGAATGATCCTCACCCTTATTTCCCAAACAATACCCCCCCTAATATTAAACAACCCGGACTCCCAGCTGCTAGTTAATTATCCTAAGCCTTGAGCCCTAAAGCCTTAAGCCCTAAACCGTGAGCCCTAAACCTTGAGCCCCTCGTCCTTGCCAAGTAGCAGGGAAAAACCTTGAGCCCGAAGCCCTAAAGCCCTAAGCCCTAAAACTTTAGCCTTGAGCCCTAAACCCTAAAGCTCTGGTCTCTTCGGTTTGATTAGTACTGCTGTAGTCTTTGGCTCTATTAAAACTAATACAATCCTAGCTCCCCCCTAATGTCTTTAATTAACTTTCAATTGTGGGCCCGACACCGCGAAATTCTGGGGGCCGGGAGTTTTTATATTAGGGGGGGGTTTAATGTTAGGGGGAAGCGATTACAGTTGTTGATCCAATGAACTTCTAGAAGGGCATGAGGGGCCAAGCTACCGGGTTTGTTGGACTTGCCAAGTTTCTTGCCTTTCCGAGGCAGCCATGACCCTGACAGGCAGGACTTTGAGGTTGTTCTCCAGCCGAATATGTTGCAACGAAAGAATACCAAGCTTGTTTGCATCCTTCTGCAGTCTGGATATGTGCCTCGTACGCCCAAGCATTTTCTGACCGCAGGTCGGAAAGCAACCACATGTGAGGAGAGCGTGAGACCACTTCTGGCATGGACCCAATCCATATGAGCGCGTATACATCTCGTCTTTGCTACAGACTTGGATCTGCTTGTTGTGCAGTAATGGCCGCGTGAAGTTTCGCAAGAAGTGCGGCCCAAATGCCCAAGATTCACTAATTCGGGTCCGGCTGCCATGGCCTATCCCAGCAGTCCGGCAGACAGCCCAAATGACATACGATTTGAGCAGTACAAGGATGAGCGCGACATGCCTGGAATCGTTAGTTTGATCGACAAGGACTTGTCAGAGCCGTATTCCGTCTTCACATACCGCTACTTCATCAACAACTGGCCAGACCTCTGCTACATGACCATGCAGGGGGACAGGTGCGTGGGGGCCATTATCTGCAAGCTGGACACGCACCGCTGCAGGAGGACCCATCGAGGCAGCTCGACGTGTTGTGCTGGTGGGAGAGAGTGGACTGTGGTGCGGATAGTAGGTAGGACCATGAAGGAGAGGAGAACCCAGCCTTGTGATTCAAGAAAGCTCACGCCAACCCCAGGTAGGCTCAGAAAGCGAAGCTGAAGAGAGATGGTCGTTCAGGGCCTTGTCACTGCCAGTCGCCAGTTCAAAGGGCAGCACGAGGAGGGATAGAGACAGTACATTTTGCCCAGCATGTCCGCACGTTTGGGGGGCAGTCCCCTAAGCTGTACTTGAGTGCAGCAAGCATGGAGACTATGAAAGTATGCTCCTGGACCCATCTTTTGCCTTCCTAGCAGCAAACGGGCAAGTGTGGCGCCAGGGCTCACATGGGCTAAGATTTCGCGAGCTCCTTCTCGCGTGATTTTCAAACTGATGACACGCAAGCCATGTCTCAATAGGAGAGTCGATGACATGCGGAGATATTACGAAGCAACCTACCATGCAAAGTTGAGACATGAAGAGGCTACATTGCAATGCTCGCGGTGGAGAAGGAGTTGCGGGGCCAGCGCATCGGCTCCAAACTGGTCAAGCTCTGCTTAGATCGAATGCGGCCGCCCGTCTGCATCCATTTTCGTGTTTGGTGGATGGACATTTCTGCAGGTTAGTTGACCTGCAGTACAATGTGAAAATTTGCTGGATTCCCTGCTTGACGACTTGACTGTACTTGACTTGCTCAGTTTCTCATGTAGGCAGCTGGGGGCAGACGAATGCGTCTTGGAGACTGTGTCGTGGCATTGAAGCAGACAGTTGCAAGCCTAAAGTCAGCTGACCGACTTGCCATTGTTTTTTCGTGTCGGATCCAATTGCGAGGAAGTGACCAACCTGGGTGCACTAGGCTTATACCGAAGCTTGGCTGCCATTGATGCTGCAGAGATTCTAGCCTTTCTTTGCGGGACGGGTTGCTTCGTTTCCTTTTCCTGCGAAACTGTCGACTAAATTCACTCACTTGCAGCAGGCCGGTGGATTTCGGTGTGGAGAGGACTCGCCCCTTGAGGTCCTCCTGTGTAGTGGAGCGATTTTCTCGACAATCTCGCTCTCTTTCTCCCTCTTTTTCGACTTGGGCAGCGAAGGCCGTCTCTGCCCCTGCCCAAGTCTCCGTCGAGTGTTTCTTGTTGATGGCCTCACCTTCCCAGGGCTTTAGCCGCAACCCGAAACAAGTCCGGATTCCGGATGTGTTTAAGTTTAGGAATTCTTCCCGATTGCATACCGCCGTGCCAAATTTGAGCTCTTCGCGAAGAAGCTTTTCCTCTCCGGATCAATTTGGCATGTTTTTTCTCTGCTGACCCCTTGGCGCTTGTCTGATTGATGTTACCAGCATTGAAAGAGCCACCCTCTCACACACTCCGGTGTCTCCTCAGTTTCCCGAGGGACCGGGTCAGCCGTTTCAGCTGCCTTCAGCAGGGAGATCCCCCGTCAAGGGCATCTGTGGCGGGACAGAGCGGGCGGAATGTGCCTGCTTTCCGTGCCTTGTTGTTGCCACTAGTCTCTATTCACAGGGCCACCATTTTTGCTATATAATTCCGTGACAACGGAGACAGAGTCGCAGTGCCGAGGGGTCATCATTCCTTTGAGGCACGTAGGCAGCATGTTTCCGTCTGAGGTGAGCCAACTTCCCCAATCCCTACAGTTTCAACCAATTTTTTCATTGGCAGCCAAAGCTGTACGGTTGGGGTGCAAATTGCTAGCACCTGCACTTGTAGCCGATTGCCACCCCGCCTCTGACACCTGGTCGAAGCTTTGTAAAATGTCACAGCAGAGGTGCACTTGCTGAACAGGGCGGGCCTAGAGAGGTGCAGGGGGCCCTGGACTCACACGCCACGAAAGAAAAGCAAAGAACGCGAACGAGGATAGAGGGAAAGAGACAGAGTGTTAAGAGCAGGACGTGGCTTGCGGAGTGAAAGAAATCACAGAAACGGCGACCCGACCCGGAATCTGTCCGTTTCCCCTCCATGCCCTCCGAAAGAAGGAAGCGCAGGTAAAAGTCATCAAACGCATACAATGGAGCGGAGCCCAACAGAAAGAGGGAGAATGAGTCAGAATGGGCCTTGAGAGGAACAAGAGGTACTGATGCCTGATCTCCTACTACAGCGCTCGTGCCACTAGGCTGAGCCAGACTAGACAGGACAGGACAGAGAAAGACAGGTCCGGCAGCCAGGTAGGTACACTTCAGGCTTTCGGGGGTCGTTCCGCAAGGCGGGGTGTCAGGGTTCTTCGTTGTACAGTTTTAAGGAGAGATTGCCTACAGCACTTCCTGTACTTGAGTTCCTATCCTTTGGCTATTCCAGTGCACACCTAATTCCTCCCAAACACAAAAATGCAACTCTCCTTTTCGCCTACGCTGCCGGGGGCTTAGCCCTGCTGTGGCGATACAAAACAGCTTTGAACACCAGAGCAAACCAAGGCCTGGCGGGGGGGGGGGGTAGTTCGGGGTTCTAAAGTTCAAGGGGTTTCTCGTTACATACCAGAGCTCACTCTCCTGCCGGCCAGCTTTCTCACACTCTCGCCGTAGAGACGAGAGACCAGGGAGCGCTCGCGCGCGGGGAGAGGGGTCCGCCTTCTCCGTTGGCTGTGTGGAAGAAGGTCCGGCAACCCTCGGAACAGATACTTAGTGACTTGGTATGTGTGATTCGCTGACAGCCTGTTCTGCCACCCCGTGAGCTGACCAGACTAGGGAGGAATTAGAACTTATTTCCAGAATTTAATTCTAGAGCTGGCGGGGAGGTGGCATTGTCATTCTTACCGAAGGGCTTTCGGCAGGGGACCGAGCTCCCCCAGCGATTTAGGTGGTTGACTCCGATGCTACGCTAAGAAGTAGCCTTTTGCATCTCGTGGAAAGCATCATGAGCGGTTTTGCCCATAATGCCATCCCACCTCTGGGTCAAGATGACCGTAGGACCCGAAGACATACGCACGTGGGGTCCGTGACGGGGGGTGCCCATGGTACCGTAGCTCGAGTCTCAACAATAGGCAGTTTCATCATCCCAGTTTGATGGTGTGGGGACGATGAGTGTCAGAGTCCACCAAGTTGTCGCTGATGCAGCAAAAGGCTCGAGTGCAGTTTGCAGTCAGTGCAAACAAGGAAGCATGGGCTTTGTGAAAGAGAAGCGATTGCACAAGAGCCTTGGAGCAACAGGAGTGAGTAGTTCTTCTCTTCTAGCCAGGGAGAGCTCATTCGATTATTGTCACGGTCCGGAGTGTATCCATGTGGTTGCAGTCGTGTATGTATATAATAACTACATAACCACTTCGGCCGGTCCGGCTTGCTTCACCATCGTTCTTCATAATGCGTTCTTTTCTAGTTGTTAGATTTCTTCCGATTGTGGCTGCAAGGTACTATTTGAATGGGAACGATGCGTTCCGGCTGAAATTCCTGTTCAAGATGCCCGACGGAAGCCTGTTTGCACATAGCCTGCCGGAACAACCTGCAACAGGACATAAATGCACTTAAGCCATCCCTAACCTTGTCAATAGATCTGTGTCTTCTGTGTGGTGACAAAGTTGGCAACTTACGGTCCTGGCACACGAATTGCTTTGTACTGGTACCTTCAAGCATCTTGATCATCTTGATCTACACGTCTTAACGGCTGTAGTCGTTGTCTTTGCAAGTCTACGTGTAGCCATTGCAGTCACAGTGCCGTAGCCCTGGGCTGAAACCACCTCGCCAATGGAACTCGGACGGCAGGCTTCAGCACCGGTCTCGGCTGTCTTGGTCCACCAAAGGAGGAATGGACTCCAGAGCTGTGACAGCACGGGGCAAAAAGGCACGCACAGCATGACACCGCATAGGCTTCTAACCGCATTGAGCCCCTGCCGATGACATGGCGAAATCCCGTCGCTCGGACATTCGCAAATGAGGTGTGCGGCTCTCTCAATGCAGACATTATTATAGAGCAGGCCTCTCAGGTTTCTGCCCAGGAGTACTGATGGGCGGTTTGCAGTACCAGTCCGTGTGGCTCAGGATCAACCGTTTCCCGAAGAAGGGCGAGACCCTGGGGACCCGCAGCCGTAGCCCCGGGGCTGGGAAAGCACACCCGGGCGCGCGCAAGGAAAGGAACGTGAGGGAGATCTAGAGATCTTGACTACTTTCTTTGGCTATCCAGGTGCGGACACGGGGGTCATGGTGCCGGGCGGAAAAGGCCGGCTGTGTTGAAGGGATCCCGATAATGTCTGAAGCTTCAAAAACTACGACAGTTTAAAGGTTCATTGCCTAGTGAGCATCGGTCGGTACCTGGGGTCGCATGCTGGTTTTCGGTACAGAGCACTCCATGAGAAGGTGCGCATACGTCTGCTTGGCCGCATGTCCGTACCTGCAAGGCGCAAACCAGGCAGTAGCAGCTTCGCGCCTTGCAGCTGGTACTCCCAGGAAGGCTGGGAACATGAGCCCATGCCGAGTTGATTCCTGCACAGTGCCCAAGATAGTCATAGATAGTCAAGCAAAGCTATGCCGACAGGCAGTGGGTTCGGGTTCGTGCTTGAGTTTCCTTGTGTAGTGGTTTTTGGTGGCCTCGCGGTACTATCACTTTGTTTGCGGTCATAGGGACACTTGGAAGTTGAGGGCATGCCTAGGCACTGCTGACTTTCGGAGACAGCGACAGAAAGAAGAGAGAGCGATGAGGAAGAGAGGACTCTGTACGACAGCTTGCGAGCATTCCTCCATGAGCACACGTCAACACACTTACTCCGCAGGCTCAGTTCGTTTGTCAATTCGGAAATGCCTGTGGCTTACTTCACCTTGTCGAACGTGCAGTCCCTGACAGTCAGTACGCAGCAGTGCCGTCCTGTCTCGGAAGGGCGAGGTGCACGAACTCCTTCTGATACTGAATCAATTCGTTCTGGAGCCGTGCTTGCACTGCCAAGGACTCCCATGCCACAAAGCTGGAGCAAGTACTCGTGGCAACTCAGCTGGAAACTGCACGCCTGCACGCATCTTGAGCGCGGTTGCGAAGCGCCCTCGGCCGCAGCAGCGGCCAGTCTTGCCTCGTAGGCGCTTACAGCACGAGCAGCAAAGCTCGGCTTCATCACCACGATTTGGGCGGGCAAACCTCAGGATCACATTGACTTGGAAGTTTGGAAGGTGGAGCTTGAGAAACCTGAAGGTCTGTCAAGCTCTTCAAAACACTCTCAAGCAGAAAAGCACTTCGGGATTCCACGACCTGATCGAGGGGTGATTCGCGCAAGAAAGTGACTGGATGATAAGGAACGGGAGGAGTGGGGAGGGAGAAACATATCTCTGCAGGCTGCAGGCCTTTGCCTCAAGCAGCTTGCTCGAAAGCTTGACTTTGTTGGGCTGAGGACAACGGCTTAGATCTCAGCGGCTGCGGCCGGCCCCAGAAGCCGCCGGAAGCTGATGCGTAGGAGTAAGTGAGTGCGTGTCATGCATTTTCACGGTCTCAAAGAGCTTGAACCGGTTGCATGTGGAATCTACCCGAAAGGTCTGGGCAAGCTTTCATTTTCCTAGAGGCAGATGGCCGTTTCCCCAGTTCAGTCGTTCGACCACCGCAAAAATTCGCTGAAGCGGCATACAGCATGTTGGCTGGCGTTGCAGCGCAGCAAAGCGGGCTTGCTTGACGGCTTCCAAGATCTTCGAAGGTTCCAACTCCATTCTCATCGTCGGCGGGTCGAACGTGGCGTGGCCCGCAGAAGTTGCCGACTTCCAGAGGCCTAGGGCTGTGAATTATTCACCGCTGCCAGTCGAGAGGGTTGTCATGATCTGACCCCGGCAAGGCTCATAGAGGGGGCGAGCGCCGTCCTACTCCAACAAGAGATTCCAAAGTACGTCAATGAGGCTGGCAGATCGGCACATACGGACCTTGGAATCCTTATCGGCGCCCCCTTTCATGCAAAGGCTGCCTGCTACTCAAGTAAGCAGCGATGTAGGCCATCACAAACAAAAGCACACTGCTAGGTGAAGGCTTGACTGGTCGTCATTGAGTCAAAGCCTTTAGGCAGACCCCGCCAGGCCGTGGCCTCCGTTGCCCATGCAGCGGGCGCTGCTGCCTCGACTTCTTGTGGCCAGCATATGAACCCCTCCACACCAAAAAGGAGTCTATATAAGAGTCTGGGATCAACGGAGAAGGTGCCTGTGATTCAAGATGTTGGTGGCGAAGAACGGGACTTTCCGGACGAGTGCCCAGCTGAGCCAGGGACGCCGCAAGAGTGCTTCTGACATCAATACAACCACTGGTATGACAAACACGACAACTAGCGACCCAGTACCCGTACATTGGACCTGGCGGAGTTGTCGTGGTGCGCGACCATAGACTATCAGCGCAGATCCGAAGGTTCAGTCATATTTCCGCCTCGTGAGTGATTCGATTGACTTGGTTCCGAGGCATCTGAAAAAGCAGGAAGCTCAGCAGACTCACCTTTATGGGTTTCTGCCGGACTCATAGTTCCAGCATGATGGTAGCCTGGTAGACTCCTTGCCAACATCGACCAACAAGCGGATCTCCGGGGAAGTGCTATGAAGTGCTTGACGGCTTGACGGCTCAAGACAAGAACATAGAAGTACACAGGTGTGCAATCAGTTATAGTGAAAGAAAAGGTTGGGCATGAGTTGCAGCTACAGGCTGGACTATATCTGCCCAAATGAGTGCGGGGCTGAGCACCGAATCAGCAACAGGCTCTTCCTGCACGCGGCACGTGAGAGGAATGTGAGACCTCAGGACTGAGCTAGAGAGGCTAACCGGCATGGCAACAGACCCTCGGTTTTGCAATGTTAAACACTGTCAAAACCGCCATAGTTTGAGTAGAGCGGTCCCCGTTGCAGCCAAGGACTCGGAAGCAAAAGTTGCCAGGGACTTGTGGAAGACCAAGCCTGGCACTGACATATGCTGTGTCAGCAACTGGGCCGCTGAGGTGGCAGCGGCCAGGATGGATGGAAGTTGTCCATCTCGTGCATTGCAACAGTGGATTGCAAGTGATGTCTACCGGCACTGCAGCTGCACGGCAGATCCGCTGGCGAGGAGTTTGCAGAAGAGGGGTGTCAAGAATGTCCTTTGCACTCTTGGTCTCGGCCCTGGATTTGGAGATGGACCGAGATGAGATGAGTAGCACGCATCTTCGACGGCTGCCACGCTTGATTTTCAGTTGGTGTTTACGAAATCAAATGTTCCATGTCACCGCAGGGTTACCAGCTCATTGTTTGTGTAGAGTTCACCCCTTCAATTCGGAGCCATGCCGCAAGATTCTTTGGCCCCGACCTTACGAGTTTAGCCAGGTGTTGCACGGCCAATTTTTGAAAAACTACTGAGTCTGCCTCGTCACGCTGTGAGACGTTGCCCGACACGAAGTAGGAGATCCCACAGAAAAGGCGCTCATATCTTGAAGCTCCCAAGGACAACCAAATGGCAAATAAGCAGGGCAGCAAAGGCGTAGAGGACTTTGCTTCTGCACACGGGCAAACTTCTTGGCATGGTGTGATGACATGTCCAGCATGTCCCAATGCTGATGCAGCAGGATGAGGATGAGCCTACAACTCAAGCACTCGATGAAGACGATGTCATTATCATGCGCACTTACGGCCGGGAAGCTCAATGTCGAGTCGCAGAGTTTTCGCTGTCAACAACACGGCCTCATTGGAGGCGTTGGCCCCTAT
Organism: Symbiodinium sp. clade A Y106; assembly: GCA_003297005.1. Lineage (NCBI taxonomy): Eukaryota > Dinophyceae > Suessiales > Symbiodiniaceae > Symbiodinium > Symbiodinium sp. clade A. The sequence continues at coordinate 51,961 of BGNK01002209.1, forward strand.
GTCGGGCCAATCAAGATTGCAGAGCTACCAAGCTGACTCAATAAGTGAATGTGGTGCGACTGGTTTCGGAGCTCGCCATGTATGTTAAATCAGAGTGGCATGGGGTGCTGAATTCCGTCACAGACCAGGAAGGAAGCCAAAGAGTACATCAGCAAGATCAACAAGCTTATCGGAGTTAAGGAGCTTCTTGTTTGTCGGGGTACTTCCCCCCAGCTCTTTGGTCAACAGAGAAGGGATACCGTCATACTGTCACAGACTCTTTGAAGGCCTTCTCCGGGAGCGTGCAGATTACCAGTAGATTACCAGAGTCTAGCTTGACTGATTTGACCGCAGGAATCTGACACCGGCCTGGCCCCTCCAAGTCAGTGGGATCTGGAAGGCGACAAACAGATGATGAAGCAGGACGGTTGGCATGTGGGTTTTAATTAGCTGATAAGGACAGCATACCGCCTGTGCTCTCACATGTATTGAATTATTGAACTCGCCTTCGCAGTAGTTCTATTGAAGCAGACAGCAGGTACATGCGGAAGCGGACTCATGCAAGACACACACACACACACACGTATACATATATATATATATATATATAAACACATACACATTTATGTATATACCACAACGAGTGAAGCGCTTTCTGGACGTGCTTGGGGAAATGCGGTTGTTTGTGCAGACTGACTAGACATGACCCTCTTGCGAAGCCAGGAGCAAGCTCTGCAAGTAGCCCGGGTGACCAAGATTATTGATCCGGGCACGGATGACACCAAGCAACTTAGCCTTCAATGAATCTCTTCTTTTCTCGTGCTTGACGGCAGTCTCATCAGGTACGTCATCAAGATCCGTGAGTTCGCCAAGTTTGTTGTCGGCCTTGGTGAGAAGGTGTCTGCCACTGACATCGAGGAAAGTATGCGTGTCGGTGTGGACACATCCCATGGAGGAAAGTGCGGATCCCCAGACATGCCTTCGACTTGAATGTGATAGGCCCAGGATGGGAAGGAACAGCAGACATGTGAGCACTCTCGAGTTGCTGTTTCGCGGTGCAACTGAGCCTCTGTTGTGCCAGCCCCAGGTACCGAATTCAAATCCCGCTGCCACCAAAAATCGACCCATCAGTGACAATGATGACGGTCGAGGATGCAGTGGGTGCAGTGTTTCGTGCTCACAGTTATGACTGTCATGGGCTGAGGCAAGCCGCGATGTAGGTCATAGGTGTTTCGCTGCGACACTCCCAACACAGCTCCAGATGGCTGTTCCACCCCACTAAAAAAGGCTAGTATGAGCACGCCGTGTGTTCCCATGGTCCCATGATGCTCGCAGGAGAAGCCTGACGTCACTTACAACGACGTGGGTGGCGCTAAGGAGCAGCTGGAGCGGCTTCGAGAGGCCGGAGTGCACGGCTGCGTGCCTTGCGACGTTAAAACCGCAAGACTGTTTGGCTAAAAATCCTTTAGAAGCTGGCAGACGGTGCAGACAGATGGGTCGAAGCAGCCTCCAGCTTTGGTTTGCCCCGCTGGGAGGTTGTGGAAATGCCGCTGCTCCAACCCGAGCGGTTCGTTGCTCTAGGCATTGATCCGCCTAAGGCCAGGCAAACTGCCGATGATTCCACGAACCCACACGACATCTCGCGATTAGGGGGTTGCCATGGTGTCTCAGGGTGTGCTGCTGTACGGGCCGCCGGGCACAGGGAAGACCCTGACCGCACGTGCGGTGGCAAATCGCACGGATCTTACACCCAGTGCGCTGTATGGCAAAGCAGCTTTGCAAGTGTAGTAACTTCGCTGTTTTGCTCTTTACCTTCGGCAGGAAGCACAGTGACATCTCAAGTCGCATGCGATCTCGTGAGAGCTGTGCACGTGATACTGGATACTCTGAGCACTTTGCACAACTATCGCTGCTGCATCATAGTGTGCAAGTGAAGCTGAGGTACCGATGCATGTTTCATCTGCGTCATTGGCTCCGAGCTTGTCCAGCGCTACGTCGGTGAAGGAGCACGCATGGTGCGCGAGCTCTTCCAGCTTGCCAGGACTTCGCATGCAAAAGTTTGGATAGACGGCCATCATTGTGCCTGGCCGTGTCTACGATGCAGAAATCCCTATATGGATGCCTGAACATAAAAGCACCTTCATGTACTACGCCAGCCTTTAACTGACCATTCTGCCCTGCCGATTGTTGTACCAGGACAAAGAAGGCCTGCATCCTTTTCATCGACGAGGTGGATGCCATCGGTGGCTCCCGTGGCGGAGATGAAGGCAATAGTGATAGCGAGGCGGGTCGACACATTTGTCGGGATCACAGCCACAAGATGAATTTGAAACAGGGCTGGCATCGATTTCGAATTCAGAGGTAGAGTTCGCCACGAAGCTTGACCCTTCCATCCATGCTCACGGGCCGTATGCCTTTGTTGCTTGACAGGTCCAACGAACAATGCTGGAAATCGTGAATCAGCTAGATGGCTTTGACTCTCGTGGCAATGTCAAGGCAAGCCCTGCTTGCAACTGGCCCTTGCATCGGGTTCTTCAGTCTTGTCCTTGTCCTGATATGTCCTGATGCCGTGCCGCCGGCTCAACAGTCCTGCGCAGCAGCAGCACCACTCCCGAGAGGCCAACTCCCTCACGGAGTTGGCATTGGCATGTCATGACTTAGAGATTCAATGCATCTTAGTGCATAGAGAGCGTAAGTACCTACCAGCTAATTCAATTTGCCGTTAGCCCACATGTCTGTGCATCGACCGAACTGTACACGTGAACTGTATCTTGAAGATTGTCGCCGGCATGTCATCTGCACATAGTGTATATAAGCATCGCATCGGCTCAATGCCCGGTTTGCCATGGGCAGTCTTCAGAGCACTGCTTGCTTGCTAATATGTGCTGGTGCGCTGAGCAAGGCCTTGTGTATCTTGTGCCGGTTTATCTTGCTTTCTTCAGGCTGAAAGCGTTGCTGATGCACTAGGACCACTAGGATACTCGAGGCAGGCAGGCTAGTCTGAATGCTTTCACTCAGCCCACGAGTGACAGGACGGCCTCGTGCGCAAGCCATGCCCACCAAGTATGGCAGAGCGCCCTGCATACTGTCCCGAGTCGAGCAGAGCTCGCCTGGACATGGTCAGAGCACTTGCAGATCACGTCAGCGCCGTCTACTTCATGACCGCCGATTGTTACGAGACTGCCGAGGAAGAGCCCCAGGAGCTGCTCCCGATTCTAAACTTCCTGATAGATTTGGGGGATATGACCTGCTATGCAAGGCGGGGGTTCTTGGTTTCAAACGCCCTGCTGTGTCATTGCACTAGTTGTTACGGCCCGTACTTCCTTTACTCCTCTCTCTGTCTCTGTCTCACCATTTCTCTCCTTCTCCCGATCGAATCTTTGCTTTGATGTCTTGCTGCCTCGTGTTCTTTCGTGGCGGCTCTCGATTGCTTAACGTTTTTACCACCCCGAAGGCAAGTGAACTGCTACTACGGCGGCACCGCCGAGCACCACGATCTCGTGATGGCGCTGGTGGACCATTTGGTTTCCCGACTTGCAGTGCTAGATGACTTAAATTAGTTGTCGATGTTTACTTGTGTTCGAATTGCCCGGGAGAACTGCAAAGACATGTACCAGGGATGCAAGCCCGTCCCAGCTCCAGTGCTTGCTGTCCGTCGATACTTTTCGGTTGCAAGCATGCCCTGTCACATTGGTCGGGCATAGCGGCGGGTCGGTGATCCTCACCGCAGCAGTGCAAACGATACCCAGTTTCGGTCCAGGAGATGCAGTGCTTGGAGATGGGAAACCTATGTCAGGAGAAACGTTGAAACGATGCCGGTGCGAGTGGCATGTCAGGATTCTGCTGGGGCCCGGGCCATTGGCAGGACGTACTAGAGAAGGATCACTTCTACGAGCATCTTGCGCTCGGGCAGGGCGACCTTTTCGGAGAGGTGCTGGACAGGCACCGTTCCAATGCCCACTGCTGTCAAGTTGCAGGAGCCATCACAGGCCAGCACATGCACAAGACTTTGCAGGTTGGCCGCCTACGTGGCAAAGCTCTTTTGGAAGCAGCAGGGCCGGGCCAAAGCACCCACGTGGCTCGCTGAGATTGGGGGCCAACTCTGTTGCCTCAGGATGCGGCAGCTTGACATTGTTATGTCTACATAGTGTGATTGCAGCTTAGGTTAGCAACCGTGCTTTCTCACGCAGCGACATGGACTCTTGGGGGTGAGTTTGTGCAGCTTGATGGCATGCTTGAACTGGGTGAGGTCTTCCACTTGCAACATGGGTTGCAGTCAAGGTCCGACTTCGACGCATGTGGTCCAGGGCTGCATCCGCGCCGTGCACATCGGCTAGATGGGGAGATATCAGACTTTTCATCCAGCCATGCTCCTCGATGCACGAAACACGTGGAAGGCATTTCTGATGGAACAGCTATTGTCTTGTCGGTCGGGAGTATCAAATCTTAGCATATCGCTGGAATCCAGGCAATTTTCCTGACGCAGTCTCGGATCTTGGAGGCTCGAAGGGGGTTGGATTCGTCTCTCAGCATTCGCCGCAGAGTCCTAGCGTTTGGAGGTGTTCCTAACTGAGCGCGACTTTGGGCCCGGCCTTCCCATGATCGTGAACCTCGGCGCCGGCCAGCCCTGGCCTCGGCCTTTGTAACAGGGCTCGGAGTTATGGCCATGGCATACCATGGCCCAGAGGCGGAGTCACCTCCACGAGCCCTCGACCTGCAGCTAGGAGTGTGTCACTCTACGAGCTTCATCGTCAGGGTGGCCTCGAGCGACGAGCGCTTGAACAATGGAAGAAGCACAAGAGCATAGACGACAAGAGCGTGGAGTCTCTAAGCGAGTCGCCTCCCATGGTGAGAGCTCGAGCACGCGGTGGAAGCGTGCATGTGCTTGTGCAAGGTCTCGGTGAAGACCGTTGATGCTAATGATGCTGGCCCTCTGCGGACCAATGGTCCCACCAGAGCACCCGAAACGAGCGCATAATGCTCGTGCACGAGGGTGGGCGCGCGCGATGCACCTCATCAGGTACGTCGTGTAGGGTCGGCCCAAGCCGCAAGGGCCTTAAAAAAAACAGGTTCTTGCGCTCGCTGAGACTCAATTAGAGATGCATGATGGAAGCTGGGCAGGGTTCAGCGAGTGCTGTGTTAGCTTGTCAATTCAAGTATCTTTGCCCGTAAAAAGCCACTGAAGCTGAAGGCACGACCCTGCAAATTGCCTCCTCGAACGATCAGGTGGGGCTCGGTTTTTGGGCAGCTGCAACAAGAAGGGGGGGGGAGGGGTACCGACTGACTCAGGTTCATTCAGCGCCATCCTTTTCGAGGCCTGGAGCCCTAAAGCTTTGTGTCGTACAGCTCCGGCTCTTGAGCTCGGGCGAACCCGATCAGATCGATCCCAAGATGGTGGAAGACCTGCGATTGCGATTTGGTCGCCGACAGGAGGCAAGTCCGAAGTGTCCCGCACTTCCAAGTAACTCTGGCAAGGAGCAGGAAACACGAGCGACTCCCGACCGTGCCAAACACCGTTGCTAGGGAACATCGGCTATTGTCCTGCGTGTCGGATGTCTACACTGGCGACGCAGCCTCAAAGCCCAGCCTCCACTGCAGGACTTTGGCAAACTGCTTGGCGACTTGTGTTTTGTTGCAGGTTGTACTGGTCGCAGAGCTGGTGAGCCCTGGTCGCTTTGTGGAGCAGTTGCGACCTGACCAGACAGCCACAGCATGACGGCAGAGTTTAGTGTATTTCGTACACAGACTGTTGCAACCGATGATGCTTGATGATAGTGGTCGCAGTCGGCGTTGTCCGGCTTTGAGGCTCCGAGTTGCCCCTGAGCCACTGCATGCTCGTATTCCGGCTTTGCTGAAGATTGACGTGGACTGCACTGTGCTGAATGCTTGTCTTGCATAGTTGGCACAACCGGAAACCAGCTCAAAGGGGGCACTGCAAAGGCCGATTCAGAGGTCATGACTTCCCACATCGCAAGGACAATGGCGACTGCGATTACCTGGCGGTGTGGTTGGAAGCAGGGTCTGGGCCTTTGTGTGCCAGGTTACAGAATTCGGCTAAAAGACAATGCAAATCGAACAATGTCTCATCAACTCTTAAACTCTTTAGCGTCTATGGCCCTATATTCTCTATATATAGCGAGCAGCTGGATAGGTGATGCTAGCTAAACTTGATCGGCTGCTTGTGAGTCACTCACCTCACTGACTTGACTTTAACAACACACTCGTTGGTTGGCAACAGTTGCAGGGGCGAAAAGGGTGGGGGGTTGGAGGGGCAGAGTGGTGTTTACAGTGCGTTTCGAAGAGCGGGCGCTCGATGCTTTTCTGCAGGGTCGGCTTGCAACGGTTCGATGCGGACTCCGGAAGTTTATTATTAAAACGCCTGAGTCTTCAGACGGATGCTACTAGTAAGTGCCGAAAGCTGTTCCAGTCGGCATGTTGCGAGGTACTTGCCACTGGTGATCCACATGGAGATTGTGCACTCCTACTTGCCCCCAGAGATCGGGCTATCCATTCCCTTTAACGAAGCCAAATCTCCTGGAAACATCAGTCAACAGTATAGTGGCACGCTCAATTCGGAGCCAGACTTGAGCGAATGGAGCATGCTGAACAAGTTGCGCAGTGCTCCAGCACCCAGGTGAGTCATCGATGATGTCAGTCGGATGCTCTTTGGGGGCTGCGCTGCACTTGCTCAGGACGTTTCTTCAGCAGAAAGTGAAGTTTCAATGACACCCGACAGGTGCTTTCCCAGGCCCTTTGCTGAAAGTAGCTTGCCGTGCCAGCCTGAAGAGTCTTTATCCACGCGGTCGTTCGTATTCCCGCGAACATGTGCACATGGCCCTGCACGGCACGTGTAGTACCTTCTGCAGGAGTCAATACTCTTTGCTCACGTGGAGCTACTTCAAGCCGGTGCATGTCGAGTTTGTCCTGACCACTTGGGCGCAAGAACAGAGAATAGAAGCTGTTCCAACCGAGCAAATTCCAAGCTTCTGGCGTCAAGTCGCATCTTGGATGCAGGGCTGAGCAGGGACTGAGCTAGTGATTGTCACATTGCTTAGACGAAATATTTGGACAGTCAACTTCAGCGCACGCACACAAGGTGTCTTATCGGGAGGTGTTCCACCCTGACCACTACCATGGATTAGAGCTGGATCCACGGCAGATGGTGGATGGGGGGCTCTCAATCGAAGAGAACCTTGGCGCGGCAATGGCATAGCGTGGTGCCAGGGCTACGGGTTAGGACCCGGTTAGGAGCTGTTTTCGTCTGTGAAAAAAGCGCCCAAAACAAACCCCACCTTCAAAGGAAAAAGGCCATTCTATTGGGGGCGCAGGAGGCACTACATCTGCGGGAGAAGACCTAAGCATAAGGAGAGGCTTGGTATTTGGTCCGACAAAGACTGGACAAACCGCGCGGAAAGGCCCCGCATAGAGGCGGTGAATCTGGAAAAAGGCTCCACCTTCCGTCTGTCCAGCTTCGGCGAGGTGGCCCTTACGAGGGCTCAGCAGCAGCGCGATCAAAGTCACAATTTCTGTGCGGTCACATGACCTGACATGACGAGAAGGAGCTATCACAAGCTGGTTACGTGGACTTTCAGATTTCACTCAACTGCAATCTGAACAGGCACGTGAATCGCTACATTGATCTTTCGCGAAGCAAGTCTGGCATTTGCAATGGCTGCGATCACGTTGCACAGGTTCAGCATGTGATACCAACATACGATGCACACGACGTTCCTGAGAGTCCTGCGTCTCGAAGAGATGATGTATATAAGTCATGACTATAGGTTCAGACTGACGAGGAGGGTGCGGCAAAACGTCCTTCGATGATGTTTGCTCTTTACCGGGCGGACCAAACTGTGAAAGGCCATCGTGCGCTCACATCATTACCTGACCAGCCAGGTTCTCATGGCGACAAACCGCCCTGACACACTGGACCCCGCATTGTTGAGACCCGGTCGTCAGGACCCAAGTTAGGCGCTCGCAGTGTTGGATGTCCAGCCAGCTACTGGTGTGGTGGTTCGGGCTGCCCCATGTGCTGCGAGGTCTGGACCGCAAAATCGAATTCGGCCTGCCTGATTTGGAAGGGCGTACGCACATCTTCAAGATCCACGCAAAGATTCTCTGTTAAAAGCATGCAGAACTTTCGAGCGTTGGTTGTGCCTGTGTTTCAGGTGACAGAGCATTCCATGTTGTACATCTCAGGACAATGGCAATTGACAGAGATGTGCGATTTGAGCTTCTAGCACGGCTTTGCCCTAACACCACAGGCTGGCATGCCTGACGGTTTAGATTCATGTGGCTTCAGCGTCAAGATCTTCGGCTTGCACGGTGTGCAAGTGTGCAAGGTGCCGAGTGCCGCAGCGTTTGCACAGAAGCTGGCATGTATGCCATCCGAGCCCGTCGAAAGAGCATCTCCGAGCCGCAAGCTGCAACCGGACCTGCTTGTTTAAGGCATGTACGCTGTGCCACCCTGTAGCTACACTGCAGCTCATGCTTCATGTTTGTCGTGCAAGCTCGGGTCAACACGGGGGCGTCTTGTACTGGGAGCAGTTCGGACCACCGAGCCAGTTGCTTGAGCCCGAAAGGCTTTTCGGGTTGTCTTCGGCACGGGCAAGTGTAGGTCAGGAAAGTTGCCGGAAGCTGAGGAGAAAGACCTGATAGACGCCATCAACAAGGCGAGTTGCACATGCAATAGCCTACGGAAGCCTTGTGAAGTGGCGGTTCTGCAATTCAGGTTATCAAAGGCTATTCGAAGTTCTCTGCGACTCCAAAGTACATGGTCTACAACTGAGCCGCTCCGGCGGGCGGCCCGCGAGCACTGCGCTTTAGAAAGGGTATCGCGAAGGTTCTAAGGCCTGCGGGCACCCAGAACCCCCCCTTTGCGGACCCCGTGGCGTGGCCACGTACAGCCTTTCCTGGATCCTTCAGTAGCCTTCAGCGAAGAGCCTATGATAAGAAGATAAGAAGCATGGCCTTTATATCGCATGGACAGCACCGAAACGGTGAGGCGATCCAGTAGGTGCAAGCCTCGAAGACTGGGATATGCTTGGAATAAGTTGCTGTGTAGAGGCCTTGATACAGCCGAGCATCAGCTGGGTGCATCAGCTGAGAACAGAAGTGCACGGCGAAAAAAGTGACATGCCAGATACAGGAGCTTGTCGTGGAAACCTGGAATCGAATTGACTCAGGAACGAGTGGTTCACTCATGTAAAACCCTGCGCAGAGATGGGTCATGTCTTCTTACTAGCAGAGGAGAGGTAGAAGAGAATCCATCCGAGCTTCGAGGAAAGGATGGGGCTGTACTGGTCACTGCCCAGGGCCAGGCCTTTTGCCATGCATTTTCTTGCTGCAAGTATGCTGTGGCCCAGATTTCAAGCAATGGTTTTTTGCGCAGAACCCGGAAGCAAGCCTCATGAAAACAGGTTCTGCGGCAGGCTAGCTTTCCAGTGCGTGCACCTGAGAGCCTATTTGTGTGTGTGACGGCAGAGTTCGATATCGTGGCTCGGGCCTGGTCGGTCCAAAGAGTTACTCTACAGACTGCCATCGGCAATCGCAAAGCTTTGAGGATGTTTGAGGGCCAAAGGGTTAAGCTCAGGGCCGGCTTCTAGAACAGCGGTATTCCTGTCACGGCACTTTCCGAGGCCTGGCGGAAAAGTCGTGGACACCACGGGCCGCGAACCGAGTTCGACGAATGCCAATTTTGTGAACACTCGGGATTCCAGGATTCTGTGCTCCTTTGGAAGAGCTCGTGTGCTGCGTAACTTCGGTAGCGCTTCCCGAACTTCGGACTACGCCGCGTTCAGACTTGAAGACATTGAGATTTGTTCAGTATCCTATGTGTGGCGACGCTGTGGGGAAAGGCTCGAGCAGAGCCTCGGCGAGGTTTGCGGCCGCTAAGCGGAGAAGGTATTTGCACTCTCACAGCTTTGACCGATTGGAGACACTTCGGGCCGAGAGTTGCGGAGGCGCCCTTTTCAGGTGACTTCGCTCGGGTTCCATACAGTGACCGCAGGCTAGCTGCTTTCTAGCACTACTACCTTTCTGTGGCGTCGGGCAGGCTTGGAGCAGTTCGTGCAAAACATGCAAAACTGATTGAACCAAGTGAATGTAGGGTCCACGCAATGCGACACGGTGACTCATGGGCAGCTTCCGTGAGTTCAGATGGGAGCAAGTTCGTGCAGAAATCCGACTTCAGTCTGCGGTTTGGCCCGAAAGCACCTACCGCAGCAACCCGCTTGGCCAGGAGGACGTTTCGTACGTTACGGTTGATGAACCAGCCAGTGCAGAGAAGCTTGTCATTGCAGCAGCACGGTCTTCATCAAGGAAGAACGAGGACGTGGAGACCTTTGCCAAGGCAAACCTGCAACATCACTTGAAGGACCGTGCTTCAGCATTGAATGATTTTGCAATGTCGGAGGAAGGCGTCGAGAGCAGGCATCAAAACGAGTTGCAGTCGAAGCCGCCAGGGAGGCTCCGCGTAGTGGGCACAAGAGACGGCACATCGACTTGCACTTCTCCGACCACTGCATCAACGCACACAGAAGCACGGCAAGGAGCAGCAGTCTCGGCTTTGTCACCAAGAGAGTCACCAGAACTTCCCGACGCCTTCCCAGCCCGTCGTGAAAGAATCCATGAGCTGCAACAGTCCATTTTGGACCATGACGAGGAGCGGCTGGCAAAGTTGGCTCTAGGAACTTTTCCGCTTCTCGGAGCCCGAAACCAGTCAGTTCTCCCAGTTCCTCCCTTGGGTGAGAGTTTGAGGATGTCCTTGCCACAGCGCCTGCGTTTCGCCACGGCCAACAAAATTGCGAAGGGCTCCAAGAGGTATGAGCTGCTGGAAAGTCAAGTTCGAGCTAACGAGGCGAGCGATGTACCATTGAGACATGCAGCGACAGATGCCTTGGAAAGCGTTGGTTCCTTTGATGCCGTTATGCCTCAGGGTCCAGGACGGATTTTTCCTAAACCGCCCTATGTGCTGAAACGGCCATGCAACACGGTGCAGGACATCTTGGGCAAGGCTAATGAGCTTCTGACAAGCAACGCTGCTGAGGATCGGTGGCTTCCGCTGGCATGGCGCATGACTTCCGCCGCGTACTTCGCTGAGCCGGCGGATGTCCTCCACATCACGCGCCTTTTGGCCCAGTTAGCACGCAAGAAGCACGGCTTCACTGCTACTACGAAGACAGATCTTTACCAGATGGCCAACTCGACGCTTCACTCCTTGACCCATCGCCTGCGGGATCTCAGCATCGAGCTGATCACGGAGATTTGCGAAACGATGGGCGACATGCGGGTTGGAAGCCAGTCCTTCCTGGACTCGTTGCTGGCGCAGCTGCGAGTTCTCCACCACCAAGATCCAGAGGTGCTCAGCGAGAGGCACTCGCTCCGCCTGTGCCAGGCACTGTCGCGGATGCAAGGTGTGCCCAAACGTCTTGGTAAGGGAGGTGGTCGCTCTGGTGCTGAACGCAGGGATGCACTGGGTGCCTGTGGCGATACGGACCACTCCACTGCCAGCACCGGACGCCACCCAGTTCCCTCTCCATGTTCCCGGCCTCTGCTCAGTGGTCTTGGCACCCGGCGAACAGGAGCCGTGGATGTGAGCGGCTTGCATCGTCCGGCGGTTTTGCAGAATCAGGAGATCTTGGCGATCTTGCAGCAGAGGGCCGAGAGGGATTGAAAGGCTACGGCTCCTGCCGTGGCTAACGCCGAGCTACATGAGGGGGATTGCAGGAGAATAGGATGTTTCTGAAGGAAACGTCATACGAATTGAAGCAGAGCGCTGGTGGCCTTCACCTTGGCCTTCGAAGTTCGAACTGGTTTTCTGATCTAGAGGGAAGCGAGGAGGGACAGGGCAGGAGCAAAGAACCTAGTGAGCATGCCAACTTAAAAGCACCCTGACAAGCTTGCTTCCATCGGGCACAGACATGCAGCGGTCTGCTGTTGTGCACATGCTTGAAACAAGCTGTGTTGCAAGTCCTTCCTGGCTTCCTGGCGTAGTTTCGTCCGTGTCCCGGGATGAGTTTCACTGATAGTGGATATGAAACGGGGCCTCGCTTGAAATGTCCTTCTGGGAGCTCATGATGCTCCGTAAACCCGTAATCCCTTCGCCTTGAACTGAGGAGCGGGCGATTGCTTCCGCGCGGCTTTTGCTGTGGCGCTGGTGGAAGGGAAGCCGCCGCAGGAGGGTTGGATGCGTGTCTGGATGATTATTCTGTTGCAATGACAACAGCTGACCAGCACTGACTTGGAGGATGCTAGGGTTGCGCAATTGGAGTGGCTGTGTGCGCCAGTGAATTGAATTCTACTCAAGAACGGGACATTGAGTGCTGTGTGCAGAGAGAACTGATACTGTTTCATAATGAAAACCTCATCGGCAGCCCGCTGCAACAAATTCCCGCGACGTCGCGTTTGCCGACATCGGGCTCAGTGAAGAAACATTGCTGAAGCAGGCGCTTGATGTTTGGATATTGTCCACACAGGCCTGAGATGTCAAGTTTTCGATTTTAGACTTTACAGATGTGAGGCCCAGCAGAACAAGCAACAAGGACAAGCCGGCTAAGCCTGACCTTTGCAAGCACACGGCCTGAGAAATCAAATCAAAGACACGTTACAACGCACATGACCAGCCCTCTCCCTTATCCTTGTGTGCAATCATATAGTGCAAGGATACACCAAAGACACGCCGAAACACTGTGTGCGCTCCTAAATATCAAACAAGAGATTTCTACCACGTGGTGGCAGGAGTGTATGAAATTTGCTGCAGCCGCTGGGGCATTGACAGCTGGGCCCTTATCGACAGAATGATGGAGTCGCTTGTTTGCCCGATGCTGGTCCTGTTTTTGGCCTGAGTCGCAGGAAACCGAGGCAGTAGCACTTTGACCCCTCTCCCTGCAGTTGGACTGCCTGAGTCCTTCTAATTACAGTACTAGTTGAGTTTCCCATCCTTACACAGACGCCTGGACGGACACGATGACATTGGCTTTGAAGCCCGTGTCTTGGTTCAATGTGCAAACGGCGAAGCTGTTTCAAGTCTGGCCAGGTTTCGAAAATGGGCGCCGTGCCGAGTCTGCCAACAAGAGCAGAGTGGCAACCTTAATTGCTGATTGCTAACGACGAGTGGCAGCTCGTGCAATGTGCAGCCGGTACGACAACTGATGCCGCAGGTGCGAGGTCCAGCAAGCGCTCGCATGATGTTGATACACTTGGCAAGTACTGGCTACGAGCCGCAGCTGTTGCGACAAAACATGGCGAGTTCTAACCTTGTAGCAGCTACCTTCTAAAATTCAGCTACAACATGCAAGCCCGCACATCGCCCAGGGTCACTGCCCTGGCCAGCTGAAGCAGTGCAGGAGAGCGAAATGCCAAAGATGAGAGCATTGTGCCTCTGCACCTGCACCTTTGCTTCTGTTTAAGCTTCCCATAAGGTGCGGCAGACCGTGGAACTTAAGGCAAAAACTAGTCACCCTGCGTTGCGGCTTCGTCGTAGTCCGGCTGGAGGCCAACATCCAGTATCTGCTCGAACTCTCAAAACTGCCACTCCGTCTACCTTGCCTCGTCATGTTGCAGTTTATGTTTAAAACTATACTTACATATATATATATATATATGCTACACCCCTTCCCCCCGGATGTACCTACCTGTTTGGAGAGCCTGTGCCTGTGCCACCGGTGTGTGTTTGCAGCGCTTCACGTGCATAGGCGCTGACGGCCGCCGTTAAACATGGTTTCCTGTACTGTTGACGAAGTTCACATGTCTCATCTAGCTACTATCCATTCCCTACAGTTTCACAGTCTGACAATATTTGCGATACCACTGTTATCGTTTCTGTAAGAGCGAATATCCAGGAATCCAGTTCATATTAGGTGAGGGTTGATGCCTCATGCCTAAACACCGCTACAACCACACAATGGACAGCATTCGATAGGATTCAATTGAATCCTCACTACTAGATCGGTGCAGCAGTACAGAGAGACCACGTCGCCGTTAAGTGCTAGATCATTAGCAGATAGCGGCTACCTCTGATTTCGTTGATACCGAGATCGCAAAAAAAACACAAGAATGCGCACCAAGTATTCACTAGCGACTACGTCATGACATGTCATATTCATAACTTGAACATTTTGTAACCGAAGAGTGTTTACGACCATTTAGGAAGACATCAAGGAAATACTGTTTAGTTTTAACTAAGTAATTATTGACTAAACACGCGGCAAGAAGCAATGCTGCTTCAGCACTTACTTGTTGTCAACAACTACTGAACTGCCGTTTAAGACCAAGTAGAGCTGAAGCATATAGGTCAGGCATCTACCAGTAGAGTATGAGACCCCGCATATTCGACGAGTATACAAACAATCCTTACAGATTCCATTTTTGTAATAACGGTACTTAGATATGTTTTCAAAACTTGGCACTGAACGACGTCAACTAGGTATCAAGCCAGTACTTAAATGAGGCTTGACTATTCTGACTAACTTATACTAGTACAGCGCAGGCTGAATAGTGTGTAAGGATTACTTGCACTACTTGCACAACAGCCATAGTCCAATATAGCTTCTCAATGAACGAGATATCTGCAAACATGCGAGGGAATGACTCAATTACCCGGCAAGTCTTGCACAAGATAGAGGTTGGTGTTCAACAAGAGTGAACTAAGTAGTAATAAAAGGCTATCTACACAGAGGCTATGTGCGACTGACTATGTATGAACTAAACGCTGGTTACATATTTGTTATGTATGAATGGGTAAGTGCCTCCTGAAACTCTAGCCTGCGATTTCGTGCCCTTGCATTGCGAGACTCTTGATGATGGCACGGCAGAGAGGGAGAGAGAGAGAGAGAATGGGTATTGACTACAGGTGCACCATTGTGCACCACAGATAAGTTGCATAAACTTGTGGTCGAATACCGTACAATTGAACAGCGACTTGTTGTTGATATCGGAAAGACTTTACCTATATAACAAGGAAACATTGCTGCAGGAAGGTTTGAGTGATCATCAAATGTTGTGCGAGCATTCATCGAATACCAATTTGTTAGAGTAGTAGCTAGACATAGTCATATACCTCAATACTGAACATCAAGTGGGTATCAAACGGGTATCTATACATGTATTAGCTATTATATGGGGCCCCAAAACATTGCGAGCCGTCATTTTTGGTGACACTGAGAGAGCGCAAGTACTGACAGGTCCGAATCTTTTGGTGGCACGGGAGCTCTCAAGGGTTGGGACGCGTTGGGTGAAAAAGTGTTGAGAGGTCCCAATGGTTTGGGGACATGGCGGCCCCAAACATTGGGACCTTTCATGGTTTTGCGACTCTGGGACTGCGAAAGTGCTAGGAGTCTAGGAGCCCAAAACCATGGAAAGTCCCAATAAAAACAAATCAGGTCAAGGCCGGAAAGGCAGGAAAAGGGTAGATACAGGAGGTGGGCACCATATATACCATTTGTCATATATAGAGAGAGTGTGTGTATATTTATATATATATATACATACACCGCAACACGGCACTTTGCGCACTGGAGCTTCATCATGAAAATTACGCTGCATTGTGTATTGGCGAGAGAAGATCAAGAAAAGATTGTCAGGCAAAGCGAGTGCCAATTGATGGGATGAACTTGACTCCTCCCCACTCACGGCTGCTGCGTCAAGTCTGGTCCGCCAGTGTTGTTAGCATATACTGGTACGTCTTCGGCTCAAGTTGGCGTAAGCAGGTTGCCGCTACCCAGAGTAACCACAGCTGTCACTCATCTGTGACAGCTGTGGTTGGTGGTTGGTGGTTGGCGAGAATGCTCACCCTTATGGCTAAGGGTCAGCATAGCTTGGATCAACATACCACCAATGGGGGCAACACCTGCGGCAGAAGACTCTGAGTTTCGGAGGACTTTTGCTCTCGGAGTTGGTGGAAGGATGGCTTGTGGATATGCGCTTACTGCTTGGAACGGGCTGTGAGAGACCATGCGAGATATCATGTAAAAACCAGTGCTGATCGACAGTGTACCTGAGTCTTGAATTGGGTCAATGCTTCTTACTGGGCTAATGTGCCTAGACGGAATCACATCAACCCGAACCCTCGCCTGAGTTACTCGAGCGCGAGTGCCAATAAAAGCAGTTGCTGAAGCACTGGGTGAAGCGCCTGCTTGCATGAATGTAAACACGAAACTTATCTGAAACAGCTACCTGGTGATGTTTGGCTGAGGGATGGTGGGGGTCAGCTCGCTAGCCAGAGGTGCCAAGTTCGTGCTAAGCTGAGATGTGTCTGCAACATATGTTGAACATTCTGTTTAGCTCTTGTTGGAGAGGCTTCAAACATGCCCAAGCTCCAAATCCTCAAACACCCAATGACATGCCTCAAGAAACAGCTTCTGACCACTACGCGCAAGAATCCAAAGCAAAGTGGCCCCTGCACAGCAGGATAGCTTCGTGTGCAGCGCTCCGCGGAGCAGGGCCGTGGGTTTGAGGGTTGAAAGTGCTGTTGGCACTGGCACATACAGATTAAATCTTAGAGGTAGTGAATGACTGAAACAGAATACATGCTTTCGATCATCATCCGATGTGATGCGGCGGCAATTCTGAGTTCCAAAGTGCATGCTACAAAGAGATTCATGCAAACGCCCCGGGCGCTCATGGCAAGCGGCTGACTAGCTCATTGGCATTGGTTTCTCCGAAGTTGTAATTACAAGTGCGAAGCGGCCTGGGGCAATGTCCAGAATTGGTACGTCCTAGTGTAGCCCATTGCCTTTTCAACTTTTAAGCTTGTCCCACGTGTTTCATCAGTCCGGCAGCGCTGTCGTGTTAAAAGAGCCGGGGCACGCACGAAATCTGTGCACAGGATGCAATCTCCAATTCACGAGCTGCTGCTGACTACTCCTTCACGATTGGATACTATCCCTCCCCTTTTCCGAGCCATTTTGAACAACTAGGAGCAGTGTAGGGCTGGCACCCAGCCGGGTGCTGGAAGCCTCTGCATTCGATGCAAAAAGCAGAACTTGATGGAGTACGGCAGCGCCTACAAAGCTTCAAGATGAGCCTCCTCGAAGCTCAACGCATCGTAGTGGACAAGCTCGATGCTGAGCTGAGGCGGGTCCCCAATAGAATTGCCACCTTACTCCCAAGTTTTTGCAATTCACAAAATCCCTACTGTAGCAGCTGGACAACAGGTTTGTCTTATGCGGAGCTGAGGCAGTTCGAAAACCTGGACAAACCGGATGCTACGGAAACGTTGCCCGTCGATGTGCTGCAGCCAGGTATGGTAGCTGGGCCTCAGAGCATGGAAACCAAGAACGCATGGGATGTCCCGAAGCCGCCAGAGTTGGCAGACATTCCAGCAGATGTTTTACCGGCGCAGGGTGCAGGGAGGAACTCAGTAAGGAGCCAGGTCGATTCACCCTTGGCTTTCAATAGTTTGTCGACAGTGGCGAAAAACCGCCGGAAGCACATGTCTTGGATCCACAAGAATCAGCAGGCCGACCTACCCAAATCGGCAAAAGGTGCCAGAAACACACAGCCTGTGTTCTCGCAGCTTCATGCGCAGTTCGCGACAGACAGAGTTCGCCAGCAAGCAATACAAGAATTTGACAATACTCTCGTAGAAGGGTCAACAGAAACTTTTTGGACACGCATGGTGCAACATGGAATGTTTGAGCGAATATCGTTGCTCATGATCTACTTGAACGCGATGTGGCTGGCTGTTGACATTGAGTTCAACGATGCAGATGTGGTTTGGCAAGCAGAGCCCTTGTTCATCGCAGTGGAAGTCGTGTTCGTGTTCTACTTCGTGGGAGAGGCTGTTGTCAGATACATGTCATATGCAACCTCTTGGAAAGCTATCCGAGACCCCTGGTTTATTTTCGACATGTTACTGGTGGTCATGATGCTATTGGAAACATGGGTCGTGCCGATGTTCTTGCTCGTGCTCCCGGAGAGTGCCCTACCTTGCACGCAGGGTACTGGTTAAAGAGGGTTTTACTGCCACATCATGTCCTGGGACCATGTCTCACCTGCAGGCGATGATTCTGGCAGCAGCTTGGGCAGGACGGTCTCTGTCCTGCGGGTGGCGCGTGTGCTCAGAGTCCTGCGGACGGCGCGAATCGTACGTGTGGCACGGCAACTGGGAAGGAATCCAACTGCAAGAACATATCAGGCTTCCGGATAAACCTGCTGGGGATTTTTGGTAGGACGAACGCTTCACTGTTGGCCGTAAGCAGTATTGGTCACGTAGGGCCTGGTGTTCATTTAGACTAAGCGAGAAGGCATGAACATCTTCCAAATTGTAAATAGAGGTGCTTCCCAGGAGCTGCTTGGGGGATCTCCGCAAATTTCAAAACCAATTTGGGGGCTGCAAGGGCAAAAAGCTCGGGGAGCTGAGTCTGGGGGCGCCAACCCGGGGCCAACCCCCTAGACGTCGGCAAAGCTTTGTCACGGCGGGGGTGTGGAAGGGCGCATCTCAGGCGAAGGGACCATGTGTCATGCGCATCGTCTTTCTAAACCCACGCAGGCTCAGCTGTCGGACAAAAGTCGTCAAGGTATTTGCCCTTTTCGGTACACTCGGCGCTGGACCTGCGCGTCGTGCACCTTTGCGTCCTGGGGCGGTTGCTTTGCAGACTGTGGGAAGTCTTCAGAGTTTGAGAGGTCGATCGTTTCGAAGTTTCAGAACGTGAAGTTTTGAAGCATGCTGAGCACGAAAGTCTGACGAGATCCCGAAAGTATTAACTCTGGAATGTTTGATCCGGCGTCCAGTGGGATCACTCTGCGGCCAGGTGCGCACTATTGAAAAATCAATGTGCCCACATCTAGAATCTACACTGAACCCTGAACTTCGAAGCCTTTTTTCCCCCACTGCACGCTCTCAAATTCAAACTTCCCCAGCGTTCATCATGATCATACTGTAGTTGATCCTCTCCGAGATCGTGCTCCAAAGTTTGCTCGACAACTGGATGATCTCTGGAACTATACAATTACAACTTTCACGCTTTCTTTTGTTCTGCCACCTTGCAAACTTACAAAACTGAGCCCCAGAGCCGCCAACTGGAGCCTCTCGGAACCTCCACCCAAACCCGCCGCGCGGCCTGGACCTTGGCGGCTTCAGTCCCAAAAGCTGACAGTCCACGAATCGTGCAGCCTGTCAAACTCGAAATGCTTTGACCGCGCTCGATCTCCAGCGTAGTCAAAATCCCAATCCACGCGTGGCTTTTGTGAGATGTTCACGCTCCGGGGAAAAGCGAGCAGTGGCACCTATTTTGTCCCCTGGCCCTCTTGCCAAAAACGAGCGTCGTAACGAATCTAGCCTTTCATGCTGCAGCGGCTTATGTTGACGACTGTTGCACGAATGCAACCGGAATGGCTATATATGATCCCGATTCTCTGTTCGCCGACCCCCCCCCCCCAATGGTATCCCCCCNCTGGGGGACTCAGGGCTGGGGGGGACGGCCGAACCGGGATCATATATGGAAATCTCGAGTTTCGCGACGCAGACCCAAGTCTTGAACCATCCTGGCCTTTACGGCTGAAGGGTGGCTACCCCGGATGGCAAGAACTAGAATCAGAAGAAGTAGTGCGAGTGCATCGCAGGCATGCTGCGATTCAAAGCCGAGTCAGGTACATGCCAGAGCTTCTGATCTTGATTAAAGGGCTCATGGTCGCAGCCCGTTCGGTGTTCTTTACACTGGTTCTGCTCCTCCTGATCACTTACGTCTTCAGCATAGCATTTGCCAGGCTCAGCGAGGCCTGGCCAAACGTCCAATAGACGTCGAAGTCCCATGAGGGTTGGATGGCATGACGTTGAGACATCTGCCAGGGTACCAGCTTGGAAGAGATATTTCCATCAGCTCTGTTGACCCTCATAGTAAAGAGTGTCATGCCGGACCGGGAGATCTTCTTCAGAGAAGTAGCGAGCCAGAGTTGGTTTATGGGGGCTTTGGACCTTTGGCTGCAGAAAGCACAGTGGCATTGTCCCGATAGTTAGTGCACTTCGCGCAGCGCTGCTGAAGGTGCTAATATTCATATTAATCGGATCCCTCATCGTCCTGAACATGCTGGTTGGAATTCTTGTAGAAGCGGTTCAGACTGTCGCTACGATGGAGCACGAGCAAATCCGAGTGGATTTTGCAAAGAACGCTTCTTGGTTAGATGGCTTGACTTGCCATGGCTGCAAGCTCAGCTCGTCTTTTCCCAGGTGTTATGGCAGCTGATTGCGAAGACTTCCGCGGACCAAAACAAAGACAACAAGATCTCCGAACAAGAGTTCTTGAAGCGCCTGGAACTGGATTTGACATGTTCGTGCCGTCCGTACACGTCGTACCCGTACGCTCCGCACACTGGTTCCGGGTAGCTGCGCTGTCATCTCGCCCAGGCTGATTGAGCGAGACGATGCGAGTGAGGCATTATTGATGCTCGGCGTGGACATGTACGCTGCAAAGGAGTACAGCAAGTCACTCGGCAGCTTGATTGCTGGCCTGCCATTACGGTTCGGCATCCACTACAGAGAAGCCATTTGAGCTGCATTGAGCTGCATGGAGCAAGAACGTGCGAACGAGCAATCGAGCAGCTTTTGTTGAAGTCGTTCGTACTTGGCCTCGTCGCCATCCAAACGGGTTCAGCCTGACTGCTCCGTGCTCGAAAATCGCCTCCCGAGTTTCCATCGAGGTCCAATCTGCTCGAGGGATGTTTGGCCGTTTGCAAAGTCGCACTCTTCAAGTGCTTCGACCTTTGAGCTGCAGATCGTTTAGGTATGTGCGGTGTGGGTGGGATGGTCGGTAGAAGGGAACGATTGAACATGGCAGCCGTTAAGTGAATCCCGATAAAAGCACTTACGAACGCATTGTTCTGTGGAAATCGTATGAAATCGGTGGCCGCTTACTGAATGAGTTCCGTTGGCTGGTGATCTTCAGCATTCTCTGCGATGTTTTTTGTCAGGGCCCCTAACGGCCCCAACTTGTTGAACTGCTGGCTCTGTCAGCAACTGTGTTCGCCTCCCGAAAAAATGGCTGGAGGTTGCCTTGCCAGTTTCTGGGGTCTTTTGAATCCGTTTTGTACTTCTTCGTGGCTTACTCCGCACCCGGCACAACAACACTCACGCCTTCGGCCTGGTTGTTCAGTCGGGAGTTTGACACAGTGTGGCTGTCAGTTTTGCAGGCCTTGCGTCAGCTCCTAGCATCTCGTAGCTCGGCTTTCGGTACTGGGAACAAAAGCATGTGCACGGTGGAAGCAAGTTCAAGGCACATGATGAGTCTTGTGTGTGACAGCAGTGACCGAACAGCCAGCACCATCACATCCATGTTGCTTTAAGGTTGCTATTCGAGGATGGTGAGCCCTTGAGCTTCGGCGAGTTTATGGATGCCATGCTCACACTCCGGGGGTCTAATCAGACCACCGTCAAGGACATTGTTAACCTTCGGAAGTTCACAGCGGACGAGTTTTCGCAACTCCATGCGGTTCTGCTGGATGTGTGCCGATTCCTGGCAGGATCCTTGGCTTCAAGTAATTTACCGAATATTCATGTCTGAATCACTGAAAAGCGTTTGTATTGCAGACAGCTGGGGGCAGAATATGTGTGGATTGGCTGCAATATGATTTCAATATGACCGTTAGAACATGGATTTGGTACTGATTTGGTTAGGGGGAGGGATGTTTGAGGTGGGGGCCGGTGGGGTAGGAGGTCTAGGCAAATTTAGACTTAGATCATACTCCGGGCATATTCAATCCATTTTTATCATGAATATGAGGCAAACAACACGATTTCAAGACACTTTGAAGTTGGTTTCAGTTCGATTTCGATATGGGCTCGGAAAGCATCGGAAAGCTTCCATATGGAACACACATCAAAATCAGATTCCTTAATCATCTCAAGTTCAAACTGAAAACGAATCCAAATCACATAGAAACTTATTCTCAGAACCTTGGCTGCAGTAAGGCACTGCCGGTCGATACAATACACTAAGGATTTGAGGACGTAAGCAACAGCAGATGTCAGAGTTGAGCACAGTGTGGCTGGTGCGACTTCCAAGTTGTGCACTGTCTTCAGGTTGTTTGTGTAAACGCCCATCCAGTTCGTACCACATCAACCGAAGATATTCGATGCTGAAGCCACTGCTAGATGCACCGGCTTGAGCCTGCGCTGTGTGTGGACCTGTTTGAACATGTTTCGGCTCGGATGATGTTGGGCCGGTTTGATCATGGTTGTGTTGCCTTGTTGCTTCCTGGAGCCGTGTGAGCGCACGTGTCCCCTGAACTGCAGACTGAGGCCAGGGCATGTCCGAGAAGCTTGCTCAGGATTTATCTCATGAGATGGCGCTGACTTCTCTGCAAAAGGAATGAAATCGGCAAATTCGTGCACAAGTGTAAGGTGTATGTGAGGTGTAAAGTCGTAGGACCTGATAAATCAGCGCTTCAGTTGAGCTAATGCGACAACCGAGCGCTGTCCACGACGAAAGTGTCACACTACGTGACACCTGACCAATGCCTGGCTGTTGAAAGTGTGTCCATCACAACTAACTTGCCGCCCTGCTTGCGTGGGGCCTACCGACTCAAGCCGCAAAGAAGCCTTGCCTTTCGAGACAGCACCGAGTTGTTCCAGCGGGCAACACCGTCGACGCCGCCAAGCCCGGATGCATGCAGATGCAAAGCACCTAGCGAGGCATTTCTTTCGGCTACTGTACCCCTTGTTTCGTCGTTGTCCTTGCCTCGGAGAGGCACAGGACGCATCTGCATGCGCAAGAGAACTTGCAAGTGTAATCTGGCGCCGAATGCACCCTGAAGCTAAGTGGAAATCGGCATCATTCCACTGGCCCCTTCAACATATCTCAACTATGGATTAACGCGCCGCTAGTTGACACTGCATAGTGGGGCCAAGGCCCATGCCAGTTTGCTGTTTGCCCAGGGTCCGATTTTCAGCAGGAGTTGCTTCATTGATGTTTGCCGTTCGCAAATATGGGTCTGTCAGGGGTGCTGCACTTGACTCCTGATCAAATTCACCGGCCCTAGTAGCAAGCTGCGTGGTGCTACAACTCAGTGGAGCTGAATTCGCTGCAAAAGAGCCGCACATCGAGCGCGACTTGTTGCTTGATTTTCTGCATGTGCCGTCAGTGCCATGAGGAATGACCGCAAGCGATTGGACGAACGGCTTTCGGTAGTTCCAGCAGCACGGACACTCCGTTTTGGTCAAGCTAAGGCCCTGCGCTTTTTCCGACAGCATGTGAAATCCTGTCACTGTCACCACGGAAGATCTCGGAGTACTTGCGGGGGAGGGCATAGAAGGACAAAGGTAATTCGATCGTGGCAGCAGGCTTCGGTGGAACTGCTTCCGGGATCAGCTATGGCAAAGCGCACGCAAGCACACCTTACTCAATGCGATTCAGTGCATCCTTCTGCTAGCTGGAACTTTTGCCTCGCCCGACCTCGTTCAAAGAAGCCGACGGTAGGTCAGGCGCAAACAACCGAGAGTCAAGATAAAGATATGCCAGTAGGTAGGAACATTTTCTTGAGTGCCGCGTTTTAGACGTTTCGAACGTTCGCAGCGCATCCCGCCGTCCTGCCATGCCGTGGCCGCGGAAGTCCAGTGAGAGCCTGAAGGCAGCTGCCAGCAGCCTGGCAGCTATTCGCCAAGAGCTCTTCGTCAGCCACCAGCAGCTTGTTCAGAAGTTGGATGCAGAGTTGGTGCGCATCCAAAACTTGTGCTCGACTTCTGCGGACTCTTTGGGGCCAGCGGAATTCGCAGCTCTATCGGACACCGGCCCCCGTGCGTCGAAAGAGGATGGCCTCGCTCCTGTGTCCGGGGTCATGCAGCTCCCGGGAATGCCCGAGGAGAGCGATCTTCAGCAGGACCGTGAAGACAAGGATCACAAGGAACAGGCAGGCGATGTCAACGAGCCAGTAGAGCCAGTAGCTTCGGCCTCCCTTGCAACCTTCACGACAATCGCCGAACAACGGAAGAAACACATGGCCTGGATTCGCAAAGTGGAGGACGGCAAAGTGCCGAGAGGATCTAAGATTGATGCGGACGATGAGGAAGAGAGCCGAGTTTTCTCTCGGCTCAACCCGGAATTTGCAGCACAAAAGGTGCGCAAAGATGCAATTTCCAAGTTTGGTTCAGACTTGCCAGTTGAGACCTCCCCCTATGCGAACTGTTGCACGCGAATTGTTCAGCATTCATGCTTTGAGCGGCTGTCCATGATGGTGATTGGCATAAATGCCTTGTGGATTGCCATTGACATCGAGATCAACCAAGCAGAAACACTCCTACAAGCAGGTGTTGGGACGATCTTGGCCGAAGCGGCATTCCTTCTCTACTTCGCGACTGAGTTGTTCATTCGGTTTTGGGCGCAGCAGCACGCCAGGAACCTGCTCAAAGACTACTGGTTTCTGTTTGACGCGGGCCTCGTGCTGCTCATGCTGCTAGAGACGTGGCTCGTACCTGCAATCATTCTGATGGTCGGAGATGGGGAAGCTGGTGGCCTCGGGCGTGCCGCAAGTGTTTTGCGGGTCGTCCGTTTGCTTCGTGTCCTTCGAACAGCACGGATTGCAAGGATTGCACGCTACATGCCAGAGCTCATGATCTTGATCAAAGGGCTCATCGTGGCAGCGCGATCTGTTTTCTTCACCTTGGTTTTGTTGCTGCTGATGACTTATGTGTTCAGCATTGCTCTCGTGTCGCTCAGTCAGGGCCCAGACTTACATCAAGTACAACTCCTGTTTCCGTCGGTGCCCAGGGCCGTGTTGAGGCTTCTGGTGCAGTGCACCATGCCAGATTCCGAAGCCTTTTTTCAGAGCCTGGAAGACGAAAGCATTCTCATGGCGGCATTGTTTTTGGTGTTCATCTTGGCCGGGTCCCTCATTGTCCTGAACATGTTGGTCGGCATTCTGGTCGAGGCTGTGCAAACTGTCGCGACCATGGAGCATGAGCAGATCCACGTGGACTTTGCGCAACGAGCTCCTCGGTTTCGGCTTGCTGCAATGCCTAATGTCTGCGCATGGCACACAATTCTGTTGAATAAGGTCCTCCACAATCTCATCCAACAAGGTAACGCCGATGAAGACGGTGACAACTTGATTTCTGAAGGCGAGTTCGAGAGGCAAGACACGCACACACACACACACGCAATTTGTCCATGCTTCGTGGGAGCTGTCTTACAGAGTCCTTTCGGACTCCTACGAAAGCTCGTAACATGAGATGTTCTGAGTTCTGCACTCGGCTTCTCCACGGGGGTTGCTGCCAAATGCAGGCTCCTGGAGAGGCCAGAGGCGTTCACGGCTCTGACTCGGCTGGGGGTCGATATCTTCGCAGCGCGTGAGTACGGAAAGCCGCTCGCTAAGCTCACGAGATCACTGGTGCTAGCACATGTCATGTGGGAGTTCTAGTCCTGGCTTTCCTGGACCTAGGCTGCTGTTCGAGGACGGTGTGCCCTTGACTTTCCCGGAGTTCATGGAATCCATTCTGACCCTTCGTGGTTCCTTGGGAAGCAGGCTTGTAGAAATTGAGGCAGAGCTACATGCAGTGGGCTCGACTGCCTAGTTTCCGGGTGTCGCAACAAGCGGCCAGCGAGGCTCAAATCAGACCACCGTGAAGGATATCGTCAACTTGCGCAAGTTTGTGGGCCAAGAGTTCTCCAACTTGCACACCATTCTGATGGATTTCTTCCACTTGGTGGGCAGTCTCTCCGACGAAGTTAATCTGAGAGTTGCTTAGTGTTTCAAGGCAGCTTGTGCGAATTGCTCCGCAGCTCAGGCTCACCCATGAAGACATCGAGGACATCGATGTCTGAGCTTCCAGGCCAAGCTCGGCAATGATGCACCCCATCCAGCATTTGCTGCAATATTACAGCAATGAATCGTAAGAGTTTCCGACCTGATCCATATGTACTCAGGCCTGGTGCAAGCTGTGTGAGAGTGGGCGCGCTTGGATGCTGTTCGACATACTGGCACTTGTGGCATGCAGCTGTGGTTCATGCTGAGCCATTGAAGTATCCCAAAAGTATGGCACTTGTCCCTAGTTGCAGGAAGGGGAGAGGACTTCTGTCAATGCAAAACGCGCCGTTGTGTCTCACCGCTGGCTCAGGGCTGTTTGCCCATCGTAGGTGCATGCCACCAAAAAGTAGTGCTTACGCATCCGCATGTGCCGCTCACCACTTTCGATGGTTGAGTCCGTGTAGACGAGCTCGGATTGAGATCTAGGTACTACAAGGTAGAGTAGCCTTTAGTCTGAGAAGAAATCGTGGTGGCACGGCTTGAAGTGTCGTATTTAAATTCTCGATGGTGTCACAGGCCCAAAAATTCCGAGGCAATGGGGTATGAAGTGTGCTCCACTTGCCAGAAGGACACATTGATGTGTTCAACGGACGCACTGGCCCATCTCCAAGGATGCGCTCAGTTTGTGCATGTTTTGTTTCACCGGCGGTGCTCGAGCATCCTATTTTTTCAGTCTAAGGACTCCGACTCATAAACTCAGTGGTTACTGACAGAAGTCAATGGTGCGGGTGCCACGAAGGGGACTAGCCAAGTCAAGGTCATTAAGTTCTCGAAGTCTCGTTTGCATGGCTCCTGATTGCTGCAGCATGTCTGGCTAACAGAGAGGGCTTGTGCGAATGTTGTGCACATGGCGCACGCAAGACCTTCGACAGCAACACAGCATCACTAGATCTTGCCGTCACACAGTCACACAGCACTCAATTGTTGTCTTTGGCTGAGAGTTCAAGTTTACGGGTGCTGCCGGAACATGCCGCTGAGTCCCAAGTCACGTGAAACGAAGACGGTGTTGGATGCTTTGGGCAGCTTCAGAGCAGATCTAGCAGCAAGTCAGAAGCAGGTACTCCGCCAGTTGGACGACCAGCTGAACCGGATCAAGAATGCTCCATTTGCGAGTCCAGCTGCACCATTTATTCCCTCGGACCTTCTAGCCACTGACATCGAGGAACCCAGTTTGCCAATTCCGACAACTGTCCAGGCGGGCTCATCAAGCCCAGCGGCTGCTTGGGGAAGTGAAGCAGAGATCTGCCCTGGGAAAGCCCTTCCAGGTATGGTCGAGCTTGAGAGAGTTGACAGCTCTCCCATCCACACTTTTGCAAGTTTGCCCAACGTTGCCCAAGAGCGAAAGAAGAACCTGCCCTGGATACACAAGCATGAGTCAAGAGCCTCAAGAAAAATCTCGACTTCGGAGGACCCCGACGAAGGACGCGTGTTTTCGCATCTCAATGCAGCGCATGCAACGGATCTTGTTAGGAAGGCCGCCATTGAAACCTTCGATTCCCCCAAAGCCAGATCCAGTGGTTCATCCTGTGCGGACCGAATCAACCGACATCCATTTTTCGAACGTCTGTCCCTGTTCATGATATACCTCAATGCCGTGTGGATTGCGGTGGACATTGAGTTCAATGATTCTGCTGTGGTATTCGAAGCTGCTCCTATCTTCGTTGGCATGGAAGTTGTCTTTCTGATTTTCTTCAGCGGTGAAGTTGTGATTCGTTACATGAGCCATACCGGTTTCAAAAATGCTCTCAGAGACTCTTGGCTGCTGTTCGACTTCCTTTTGGTCATTTTCATGGTGCTCGAGACGTGGCTCGTTCCTGCCGTCGCCCTCCTGCTCGAGGGTACCGGCGGTGGATCATCGGCAGTCGGTCGAAGCGCTACAGTTCTTCGCGTCGCCCGTATTCTTCGAGTGCTGCGGACTGCAAGGATTGTAAGAGTAGCCCGTTATATGCCAGAGCTGATGATACTGGTCAAGGGTCTTCTAGTTGCAGCACGGTCCGTTTTCTTTACTATGGTTTTGCTGCTCCTGATCACCTACGTGTTCAGCATCGCCTTTATGCAGCTGAGCCTCGCTGACGAACAATCGCAACTGACGGATCTTTTTCCGACCATGCCACAATCGGTTCTAACCCTTATTGTCTACTGCATTATGCCGGACCAGAAGGAATTCTTTGATACGGTGTCAGGAAGTAATGGGGAGCGCTGGTTCATGGGTGCCTTAGTGATTGTTTATGTTCTGGTCGGCTCCTTGATCGTGATGAACATGCTGGTTGGAATATTGGTGGAAGCGGTGCAGACAGTCGCGACCATGGAGCACGAGCAGATCCATGTGGATTTCGCAAAAAAAGCATCTTGGACGAGCATATGGCCACAGCCTAAAGTCCTCGAAGTGGTTCCTGCTTTTGTTTGCCAAATTGGACTAGGGGTTTGTGCGCTTTCTGGTCATGATGCTCCCTAGCCCTACCCTGCATATTCGGCTTCGAACGCACTTTGCAGTCGAAAGCAGCTCGAGCCCTTGCGCAGAAGCTCTTAGGGTTGACAGCGTAAATGCGCTCAATGGCAGCACTTGCACAAAGGTTTTGTGGGAGATGATGATGGAAGGCAATGCAGATCAGGATGGGGACAACCGAATCTCAGAAGACGAGTTCGTGAGGCCAGCTGAGTGAATTTCCTTTGAAAAAGAGATGGTGAGCTCTTCAACGGAACCGTTTTGCTGTTTCCTCCTTGCGTCCGTCCGTTGCCGGAGGCTCCTGGAGCGGCCGGAAGCTTCCGTGGCACTCATGCGCTTGGGTGTCGACACCTATGCAGCGATGGAGTATGGACAGCCACTCGGCCTCCTTGCAGACTCGGCTTGGGTCATTTTCCTTCTCTGTCCGTGCTTTCCTTCGATTACTCCTCGTGAGCCGCAGACCTGCACGACCAGCCAGCACACGGTCAAGGAGCCAATGAGCCCAAGAACTTCTCAGCCTCCATGCCACGCGCGACAGCTTTAGGGCACATAATGAGTAGTGGGCAAGGTCGTTTGCCGTCGTATGAACTTTGTGCACTGAGGCTGCTGTTCGAGGACGGCCAACCATTAACTTTCGGAGAGTTCATGGATGCGATTCTGACTCTCCGTGGCTCCTCGCAGCTGTGATTGTGCAATTGCAGTGTCAGACATTGTTGTAGCGCTGTTTCCATGTCGCAGTTTGGCAGTGTCTCGCTTCGAACAATCCGCCACGTTGGCCTTGTTTGGAATCGCGCATATTCGTGCGGACTTTGGTCGAACAGTGACCTGAGCTCTGATTGAGCGCTTGCTTTGTCACATTCGCGTTCAGGCTCCAATCAGACCACTGTGAAAGACGTCGTGAACCTGCGGAAGTTCACGGCCGATGAGTTCTCGACCCTGCATGCGGTTCTCAACGACCTTTGCCATTTCTTAGCAGGCCTTACACAGTAGTTTCTCAGTAGTTGTGAGGAGCCGGGCATTGCAGCAGTGTTTCACACGATTGTGCGAATTCTTTCACCTCGCCCTGTCAGGTCGTGGTATGACAACAGGCTTTGCACGACGGTTGTCCACTCACTCCAGGTCGAGGGTGCGTCAGTTTGATGAAGTGTGAAGAAGAAAGTTATGCAAGTGCAAGGAAGCTACCTGCGAATTTGTTACATGTCCTTGTTGATCCGATGGATATGTCCCATCTGGGAGATGGAGTCGGCTCTGATGACATTGGTTGAAGCTTTTCCCAGCGATTGCAGCTGTTCTGTTCTGACGAGCAGCTTCAAGTAGCTGTACTCTAGTGCGAGCGCTTTCACTCAAAGGGAGAAAGCCGCCATCCTTCAACTTGAAACTCCTTATCTGAACATTTGAGCGGGAGATTCCCGACATCAAACTGAGAGTCCTGGCCAATCACATGGACGTGTGCGGCATCTCTCCGTCTGCCTTAGGCACCGCGACATCGCATGAGAGGTGGCTCGTGTCCGTGGACGGAAACTGTTCTTGGATACTTTTATGATTTCTACTTCGGAGCAAGCAGTTCTTCAAGTTGCCAAAGCCTCCTCAGTTTCACCCTAGTATTTTGCGGACGACTACTGCTTAGCTGGTATATATGCATTTACATTGCGTAGCAATTCATCCGACTGCAAAGCAGCAAACGAGAATATCGGAGAAGAAGGGTGGGATCCCTAAAAGATGTTTGCAACGCTTACTCCTCTGCCGGGTGCGGAGCAGTATCGACGTGTCGTGCGAATGTGTCATGTAGCGGTCACTGTCTCAGATTTCGAATTGCCTTTCTTATGGCTGAGTACTTGGTGCTCAGTAACACTGAGTTATACTGAGTTCACACTGTCTTATCAATCTTAATAGGTTAGACTATTAGCTAATTTTTGCTTCGTGATCATCAGGCATGCAAGAGGCAAAATTAGCTAATTTTGGTATATGTGTCTGGATCATTACGAAAGCTAGCGTAGCTAGTCTTTCGTTTCTATCAACGTTAGTTGTTCCACCGGGTCGGTGCCAAAACCTGGGATTTCCTGGATATCTCATAGAAAATAGGGGCCCCCGCCCCCCCCCCTCTCTCCTGATTTCCAGGCAACCACCCCCCCCCNCCGTCCCCCCCGAAATTCAAGCAAGGCCTCAACATGATGCCCGAGAATATCGGTCACACCCGTATTTCTGGCACTTCGAGCGAGGATGTGCTGTTAAAACCAATACAAACGGCATGTCGGTCCTCGCGCGTTCGCCTCAACAACGGAGCCAACAACATCAACAACAACAACAAGCGCAACGACAACAGCAACAACAGCAGCAAGAACAGCAGCAGCAGCAGCAACAACATCAACAACCACCGACAACAACAGCCACCATAACAACGACCGCTGCTGCACGGTCACTCACAGCAAGAGCGGCGAACGAGACTTCGAGTGCAGGATGAGCTGTAAAAATCAACGCAAACGGCATGTCGGTCTTCGCGCGTTCGCCCCAACATCGGAGCCAAGAACGACAACAATAACAACGACAACATCAACAACAAGCGTGACAACAACAGCAAGAACAGCAGCAACAGCAACAGCAACAACAGCAGCAAGAGCAACAGCATCAACAACAACCGACAGCAATAGCGACAATAACAACGACCGCTACTACAACAACAGCTGCACTGTCACCCACAACAACAGCCGCCGCAGCAGCACCGTGAGCGGAACCAATTGATGCCGTCGCCTCCGCGAGGGCAAGAAATACCGTAAAAACCAATGCAAACGGCATGTCGGTTTTGTGCGTTTACGTCATGTCGGAGCCAGCAGCAGCAGCAACAACAACAACAAGAGCACCAGAAACAACATTAAAACATCCGCAGCAGCAACAACAGCAGCCCGTCGCAACAACAACGACTACAACAGCAACAACACCGCCGCCAACAACAGCAGCAGCAGCAATACCACCGCAAGCAACGAACCGATGCCACAGGCACAGAGAGTGTAAGAAACGCTGTAAAAATCGATGCAAACGGCATATCGGTCTTCGTGCCGTCGCCTCAACATCGGAGCTAACAACAACAACAACCACAACAGCAGCAACAACAACAGCAGCAGCAACAGCAGTAACAGCAACAGCAGCAGCAAGAACAACAACATCCACATTATCAACAACAACGGACAATAACAGCCACCGTAACAACGACCGCTACTACAACAGCAACTGCACGGCCATTCCCAGCAACAGCGGCCGCAGCAGCACCGTGACTGCAAGGAAACGATGCCGCCGGCTGCGAGTGCAGGAAATACCGCAAAATCCGATGCAAACGGCATGTCTGCTTTCGCTAATTTACGTCAATGTCGGCGCTGTGACAACAACAACAACCTGTAGCAGCAGCAATAACAGCAAAAAGATCAACAATAATAGCGACGACAACAGCCACAGTATTACAACAACAGCTGCGCTGCTACCGTAAAGGATGGTATTAATACCAAAGACCTTTGGAATAGAGGAAATGGGTTTTCTGGCGGACCCGAGAAATTGAGGGGAACGAAACCCCGAGATCTAGGGACGGACTAAATACAATGATAACTCAGAAAATTTCCTCCAAATTTCTCCTTTCTCCCCCCACTCCCTTACGCACTCGTAGACGCACGAAACATTGGCCACACCGGTATTTTCGGCACTTCGAGTGTAGAGGTTTCCGTCAGTTATACCTAACCGCCGTGCGTTAGCAACTTCCGCTCGTCAGCTACCCACCCTTCCGTCACTAACCTCCGCCCGTCGGCTACCTACCCTCCGCTCGTCAGCTACTCACCCTCCCAGCGTCAGCAACTTGAGCCCGTCAGCTACCTACCCTCCGCCCGTCGACTACCCACCCTCCGCCCGTCGGCTACCCACCTTCCGCTTGTCAGTAACTTCAACCGTCAGCGTCAGCAACCTCCCTCCGTCAACTACTCACCCTCCGCTCGTCAACTACCTACCCTCCGCCCGTCAGCAACCTTCCTCCGTCAGCTACCTACCCTCCGCCCGTCAACAACCTCCGGTCAGTTACCCACCCTTGCACCCGCCCTCCCCGTCAGTAACCTCCGCCCGTCAGCTACCCACCCGCAAACTCCGCCCGTCAGTTACCCACCCTCCGCCCGCCCCGTCAGCAGCCTGACGCCTGGCAGTTAGCAACCTCCGCCCGTTAACTACCCACCCTACGCGCGTCAGTCTCTGCTACATACCTACCCACCCCCCGTCCGTCAGCTACCCACCCTCCGCGCGTCAGCACAACTTCCGGCATTATCTCCATATTCCGATATGGAACTCATAAATAAATAAATATATCCACCGACCCCCCCCTCCCCGTAGGCGGCGCCAGTGAAATACCGAAGGTCCTTTTCCTAGATACCTTTCTCTATTTCTTCACTATTTTAGAAAACTTGGAAAAGTCTCCAATACTAAGTGCCCCTCCATCTCTTGACTCCTTTAGATAACCTCGACAGGCTACCCGCGCCGCCCCCACACCCAAACGACTACGCAAGAGTCACTACCNACGAAACCATGAAGCCCCAAATCATCCCTAAATCCCAGGCCCAAACCCCCATACCCTACCCTCACCACCGATACCCCCCACCCCGCACGGCCTCCTTCTACCTCCACTCACTAGTATAGATAAATACGTGCCCAAACCCCTCCGCTAAATTCCTTTAGAGAACCTCGACCCCTCCGTCCCCACCAACCCCCCTACACAACCCCTACTTCCACTCACTACTATATATAGAAAGTTCTGATAGGCTCCTTTAGAGAGTCTTAAACCTTGACCCCTCCGCCCACCGTACGACCTCTACTACCTCCACTCACTAAAAAACTCTTACAAACCTCCAATACCCCCCACCGCCCCGGCCCTCGCCGCCCCCACACGCCCCCTACTACCTCCACTCACTACTATAAATCGAAAATTCTTATAGACCTTCAATACGTATCCAAACCCCCTCCACCCACACCATCCCCGGCCTCTATAACAAACATTCCGACCCAAATGCAGCCAGAATATTATCTTATTTTACTAGATTCGATACCTACATATATCTATCTATTTTAGACAAATCTAGGTATCATCCAAAGCGTTCTTTATCGGCACTACACATAACATATATCCTTCTCAAATACCATATTGCTCGTCGACGACACTAACGGCAACCATTAAATGTATAAATTTACCGATTTTGTAATTTAATAACTAAGCAAAATAAATTTTTATATCATTTCGAAACATCCGGATATTGGAAACATTGAGATAGCATAGTCCAACCAACGGTAATTGTAAAAAGGCGTTACAATACCAATCTACCGAATTTTTAATTTTTTATCGCGAGAATATCAGTATAAAACCTACAGAATTTTATTACCACGAGAATGCCCCCCTTAATTTCCTAAAATTACCAAGGTTTTTCGGCTTTTAGTACCGGGAGAGAAGCATTCGCGACACTAAAATTTCCAGGATTTTAATCACGCGAGACAACAATGTAAGAGGCTTGCACGAAGAAACGCCGAAAAGGACCAAGTTACGGGGGGGGCAGGGGCGCGTACAGAAGCACGGACACAAGCAGCACGACACCGCTTTATTAGAGAATTGAAACTTGTCTTCGATTATGCAATCGAAATACATTCTCCATTCAATGGGACATGCCGCCGTTGTCGTCCTAGTAGAACAACGAAACCCATGTAAAACCACAAACAACAGCATCACCGAAAAAGATAAAAGCATAACCTATTTATGTTGCTCCTGTCGCACGACCCACGGTCATAGATATTTCCAATCGACGCATATGTGTCAATGCTTCTTGCGTAATGCGAATATCTTCACCAATTCCACGTCTGTTTTCTCTGGCCCATCGCGGCGGAGACCTGGTCTGTCAAAATGAAGAGCAATTATTGCCAACAGAATCGGGTCCAGGTGTCATCGAGGCTCCTGCGCTTCCATGGCGTCTCCAGTTGGCCAAGCTCCTGAACTCCGAGGATGCCGGACAGCAGAGGAAAGCACGAGAACTAGTACAGGGCACTCCGTCGTGCTTCATGAGGCGTCGGTGCTGCATTTGGGCTGCCCCTGCTCCGTCCTTGCCCGGTTCCGGTTTGAGGCAGGCGCTTGCGGCCAGTAAGCGACAAACACCGGCCTGTTCTGCGAGTCTTTCATAAAGTGTTTGTCATTGCTTTAGCTACTGTTTCGTCGCTCGGTGCCGGACTCCTCCGGCCAGCACTGAACAGTTGGGATCCGCTGCCACCTCAAGACTTGTGTCGCACAACTTGTGCCAGACAGTCAGCCAGTGTTCCACACCGCAGTTCGCTGCAGCAACTCTTTGTCCAGCATTTCGTAACGTGCATGTCTGCCTAATCAGATCGGTGGGCGAACGCTTTGGACAACCCATCCTCGCGGTTGAACACACGACAGCGATCGCACTCGCGTCCCATGTGTTCTTACATTGACATGTTCCTTCATCTGACAGACCGTTACACAAAGATGCCGTACGAAAAACATGCATGTAGGAAGACATCAAACCGGCGGTGAATAGCATCAGAAAACTCACTTGAAAAGAAGCATTGGTGTGGGTGGAAAAGTTATGAACAGGATGTCGTTTCGTTCGCCCTTCCATGCAGCTTCTTCTGCCCTTCAGCCCTTGAGCCCCTCCCACCTGTGAGGCTGCGCTGGCCAGCTGGTGCCGCAGTGCCATGCACGGAAGCGACAATGGCACACCGAAGAGAGCTGCAGACTGGGCGGCATGTTCAACTCCACATCCACCATGCCGTTGATACCGCTCGCCGCTACATCCTTCAGGTGTCTGATAAACGCGATATGTATCACCCTGCCTGGATCTCTGACGTAGGCTTCGATGCTGTCTGCTCCTGCGCAACGCACAAACATTGGAGTCACCTGACAATCTTCATGACTGTCGGAAACGGCCCCTGAGCTGCTCGAACGCGACAGGGGCCTTCAGTAGTGCCATTACCCGCTGCAACAGCGAAACCCGGAGCTCTCGAAGCTCTTCGCCTTCCATGACTCCTCAATGGTTGCCGTCTCTGCGCGGTCTATGACAGGAATCTGGGAGCAGCAGTGCAGCGTGCCTTTGTCAAGTGCGCATGGCCCCGAGACTGACCTTCGAAAGGGCATAGACTTCTAAAATCTTCTAAGACTCTTCTACGTCCCTATTGGGGGGTTCAACCAAGGTCCAGCCGCTCAAATGGGAATGAGTCCGGTATGTGACGGATGTGCGAGAGTGTAAAAATCAGTGGGACAATCCTCACTCTAGGGGATACCAAAGATCAATCACTTTCCCCAGTCACACTCAAGCAGACATTCCTTTGTGACGTCAAGCCTTGGTCCAGTCTTGAGCNNNATCATTGGGCTCGTGTCATTTAACACAGTCCCTTGATCTTGACTTCAGTCGAAGATCATTCAAATAACAAAACGAGCAGAGGTGGTGGCATTCGCGAAGCGATCAAAAGAAACAATTACGACATTCAACAATCAAAGCTGCGAAAGGATCATTGGCCTCATTCCGGACTTTTGGCTCGACTCTTGGATGACATTCGAGTCGTGAGAAACGGCAGTCGGAGGCCGGTTTGCACTGTACAAGTGANTGATGCTACATTCGACTGAATCCGAGAACTTCATTCTCAGCTAACCACTGAAGAAATCCATTCAACATTTCAGAAAGAATTTCACATTGCAAAACAATCGCAGTCACATGGCACTCCTATTAAATCGGCTGCTCAGTGCATTCACTTCACAGTGCCCTTCGCATTCTTGCGCAGGACAATCTCGGAGCCGGGCTCGAGGGCATTGGCAGTCTGGGCGAGAGCAGTGCCAACGGCTTGNAACGGCTTGATCACTCGCCTTTGCCTTGGATGCATTCCAGGCATTCGGCGCCTCATTGCCGTCATCCTCGTAGAGCTCATCCCAGGTGGAGCAATCGTGCTCCAGTCCTGCACCAATGCCTTGGCACAGTGGGACCATGGTGTGTCCCATCAATCGCCATTCCAGCAGGGATTCGCCAGAATTGTTGGTGGCATGCATAACGGTCAGGTACTAGAGTAAGTCGCAGTCGTCGCGAGCTCGAGTGCCAAGACACATTGGGTCCGTCATTGGGACGCGGACAATCCCAACAGTGTCGAAAGACTCTGACTCCATTCGCCTCCTCCAGTTGTCCAGTCCAGTGTTGTCCCATTCGAAGGTGCTGATGTGGTCAGTGAATTGGCGATTAAAGTAATTCGCCAATTTCACTCGGGCATTCCCTCCGGGTCCGCCAGCCACCC